>JACEEZ010008617.1:192500-217500 GCA_016584305.1 Chionoecetes opilio
TCTCATATTTTTTTATTATCATCTTGTTCAACTATAACATTCTTTATCTTGTTCCTCCAACTCCTACTATTCATTGCCTCTCTCTCCCCTCTCTTTCCCCTTTTCTCTTTTCTCTCTATCCCCTCTCCTCTCTCCCCTCTTCGTCTCTTCTCTCTTTCCCCTCTCCTCTCTCTTTTATTTTCCTTCTGCCCAAATTTTCCTCCAGTCCTTCTCTTCCTTCCTTCCCTCCTCCTCCATCACCACCACAAGCCTCCTCTTCCTATCCCTTCCTTCTTTATCTTCTCCGTAATTGTCTCACCCTTTTCCTCCTCCTCCTTCTCTTCCTCCTCCTCTTTCAATAACTCCTCTTTACTTTACCGATTTTTCAGAATTTTCTTCCTCCTATACCACAACAATTTCTCTCATTTTCCTTACATTTTTTTCTTTACTTCCCTTCCTCCTCCTTTTCCTCTTCTTCCCTCCCCCTAAATCTGTGTTGTCTCAAATACAGACTTAATCACCACACGTCAAACTCTCCCTCTTCTCGCCTCACCCTCACTCCCACGTGCCTTCACACTCCCCTCATAATGGTGAGGGGACGGGGCCAGGTTAATTGGACACCCTCACTCCTACCTGGACGCCTCTACTAGCTAGGTGTGTGTAAGGAGGTGGAAAATTAACGATGAAAAAGTATTGCTATTTATTTTATATTATTTTTAAGCTTTTGATTTTGTTTGATATTAAGGTTCTCTCTCTCTCTCTCTCTCTCTCTCTCTCTCTCTCTCTCTCTCTCTCTCTCTCTAAGCTCCATCAAGTCTAACAACTACCAGACCTCCTCCCTCCTCCTCCTCCTCCTCCACCACCACCAGGCACTCCAGGTCATGGTCTAATCCACCCAGGGAGGAGTTACGGTGGAGTTGGGAACTAATTAAGGTGGAGCAGATGTTTCCATTATCCTGGAAGATGTTTTGGTGGTGATGGTGATGGTGATGGTGGTGGTGGTGGTGGTGGGTGTGGGGGGTGATGGTGGTGGTGGTAGGGTGGTGGTGGTGGTGGTGTGGTGGTGGTGGTGGTGGTGGAATGGTGGGGGGGTGGTGGTGGTGGGGGTGGTGGTGGTGGTGGGGGTGGTGATGATGATGGGGTTTGGGGGTGGTGGTGGTGGTGGTGGTGGTGGTGGTGGTGGTGGGTGATGGTGGTGGATGGTGGGGTGGTGGTGGTGGTGGTGATGGTGGTGGTGGTGATGGTGGTGGTGGTGGTGGTGGTGGATGGTGGTGGTGGTGGTAGGTTGGATATAACTTTTTTCTATCTCACTAGGCTAGGTTCTCTCTCTCTCTCTCCTCCCCTTCTCTCTCTCTCCTCTCTCCTCCCCCTCTCTTCCTCTCTCCTCTCCCTCTCTCTCTCTCTCTCATAGTAACTCGTTTAAATAACATTCCACTATGAAGCAGCACAAGAGATCTCCGATTTAATTATAATGGAAGGTCACCTAAAGTTAGTCCTCTCTCTCCTCTCATCTCTCTCCTCTCTCCTCTCTCTCTCTCTCTCCTCTCTCCTCTCTCTCTCTCTTCTCCACACACAAATCACTGCTACCGTCCTTCCCTCTATCCCACTTTCGATTCCAGCTTTATAGTCCTCCCACTCCTCCTCCTCCTCCTCCTCCGAGTCTCAGGTATCAGATAGGATCAATCATCCTTCGCATCGGGGTTTCTCTGTAATGAGGATGAAGCGGCTAGTCCTCTGCTTCTCTTCCTCTTCCTCTCTTTCTCTCCTCCTCTCCTCTTTTCCTCTTCCTCTGTTCCTCTATCTCCTCCTCTCTTCCTCTTCTTCTCCTCTTTTCCTCTTCCTCTCCTCTTCTTTTCCTCTGTTCCTCTTCCTCTGTTCCTCTATCTCCTCCTCTCTTCCTCTTCCTCTCCTCCTCTGTTCCTCTTCCTCTGTTCCTCTTCCTCTCCTCCTCTGTTCCTCTTCCTCTCCTCCTCTGTTCCTCTATCTCCTCCTCTCTTCCTCTTCCTCTCCTCCTCTTTTCCTCTTCCTCTCCTCCTCTGTTCCTCTTCCTCTCCTCCTCTGTTCCTCTTCCTCTCCTCCTCTGCTCCTCTTCCTCTCCTCCCCTGCTCCTCTTCCTCTCCACTGCTTCTCCTCCTCTCCTCCTTTACTTCTCTTCCTCTCCTCCTCTGTTTTCTTTCCCTCTTCCTTCCTCTGCCGTTTGTTTTCCCTCCTGCTACTACCCCCCCCCCCCATCAATCTACCTTCAGTTTACTTGCTGACGACTCTGCTAAACGCAATCTCTGCTTTAATGCTTCAGTGATCTATCCTTCTCCTCTTCCCTATCTTTAGTCTTCGTTTCTCCTCTTTCTGGATTTTTGCTGTCATCTCTTCCACCTGTTCTTCTTTTACTGTTATTTCCTCTTTATCTCTGATTCCTTTGTTTTTCTCCTTGTTTTATTGTTGGTGTCAATGCTCTCTCTCTCTCTCTCTCTCTCCTCCTTAACACTAGTCACCCCCTCCCTCATTTCCATCCCCCCCCTCTCTTCTCTTCTCTCTCTCTCTCTCTCTCCTCCTCTCTCTCTCTCTTCTCCCTCTCCCCCTTCCCTCCTGCCATCACCCTTTCCCTGCTTGCTTACCTCCCTCCGTCCCTGATTAGGCAGCAAATGGGGCCTTAAATCACCCTGGGGAGCCGCAACCTAATCCCTAATCCCCGTCATGTCTGATTAGCAATGCCAACTCACCTGTGATTGGGGGACATTATTTTTTTTTACTTTCCCTTTTCTCTTTTTACTTTTCTTTTCTTCCTCATTTTTCTTTTTACTCTTCTTTTGCTTCCCCTTTTTTCTTTTACTTTCCCTTTTCTTTTACTTCCCTTTTTTCCCCTTTTCTTTTACTTCCCCTTTTCCCCCTTTTCTTTTACTTCCCTTTTTTCCCCTTTTCTTTTACTTCCCTTTTTTCCCCTTTTCTTTTACTTCCCTTTTTCCCCTTTTCTTTTACTTCCCTTTTTTCCCCTTTTCTTTTACTTCCCTCTTTTTTTACTTTCTTTTCTTCCTTATTTTTTGCACACTTTTTTCTTGCCCTGTCCCCCCCCTCCCTCCCTCTCCTCCTCTATTTCATTTTCTACGTATATTCATTACTTTGGGGAAAAAAAATGGTCTCGATTCAATACATTTTTTTCAATCATCGGGCCTGGTCTATTCTCTCTCTCTTTCTCTTTCTCTCTCTCTCTCTCTCCAAAATAACGCACCAAGCTGGAATAACATCGTCACTACGAAAACATACTCGAAATAACATCCGAAATGGTGATGAAATGCAGTGGGGGAGAGAGAGAGAGAGAGAGAGAGAGAGAGAGAGAGAGAGAGAGAGAGAGAGAGAGAGAGAGAGAGAGAGAGAGAGAGAGAGGACTTAATGAAGAAAAAAATATATGAGCTAAAATTGTAAGTGAAAATTTTAAGTGATTCTTCAAATTATTCACATGTTCGTTAAGGTTTCAAGTTTCGTAAGAATTCGTCTCTCTCTCTCCCTCTCTCTCTCTCTCTCTCTCTCTCTCTCTCTCTCTCTCTCTCTCTGACCTTCGGTGGCTGCATGTTGCAATAAATTTTGCAAAACGTGCGCCCAAAAATATCTTCCTGACACCAGAATAGCGCAGTCACACACAAACACACACACACACGAAACTCCGTAGTGTAAGGGTTAGCACGCTCGGCTCACAACCGAGAAGTCCCGGGTTCGATCCCCGGGCGGAGCAAAGACAGACGGGCGGTCTTCTTAAAACCCGAGCCCCTGTCCACCCAGCAGTGAATGGGTACCGGGTGTTAGCCGGGGGTTTGTGACCCGCCTCCCGGGGTGGTGGCTTCGGCCAACACTAAAGATGAATGAAAAAATAAATGTTGATATGGAGACGGGGCCATACGAGCGTTGCTCTGGCCCTGTAAAATACAACTAGATGAATACACACACACACACACACACACCACACACACACACACACACACACACACACACATCAAGCCGTGAATAATACACATAATACATCGGGGCACGAAAAGAGCAAAACTGTAACTACTGGTGAAGGAGGAGGAAGATGAATGTAGAGGAATACAAAGGAAGAGCAGACAGCAACATCCCTACTGGGCCAAACTGGGCTGCCTGTGTGACTACTTTCCACTTTAATTTCTACGATTTAGAGGCAAAAGTATTGCAAAGTTAGTGACATATATTTACATTCTTGAATATTATTCATTTATACTTCTTAGTTAAGTTACCAAATATTTATCTTATTATAAAAGCAGATTTAGAAGTTTGTTTCATTTTCCAAACCATTCATCAGACAGAAAAGCATATTTAACAAATATATTTGCAATTTAAAAGATCTACAACTTTAATTCCTAATAATTTTCATGTATCTGTAACATAAATTATTTTCGGATCCCAGGCCGCTAAAAATTGCTGGCGATTGTTAAATAACACGTTTCTATAATTTTACTAAGTAACTATAAGTCTAGGAGTAAAACTGCATAAAAACAAAGTTGTTCAGCTTGAAAAGTTCCATCCGCTGGTACAATCGCTATTCGATTAACTCACTTATTTTTTAATACGATTTTATAAAAAATACGAATTTGTCGTTCTTTTCAATTATATAAATTTCAATTTGATTTTGCTATAGCTCAAAAGGAGGACTTTGCCTGTTCTGTCATCATAATTCCACACCTTTATAATACAAATCTAATCGTTTTTGAGTTATCAAAAAAAAAAAAAAAAAAAAAAAAAAATTCCAAGGGTCCTTCTTTACCTTTTTTTTCAATTCCTTTTTTAGTCACAATTTTAGGTGAAAATTTCGACACCTTAGATTCTAATGAGAACTCATTTTTAAAGGTTCTCGGGCATGCTGAACACGTATCTATAATTATTTTTTTGATTACTACAACTCTTAACCGTAATGGAAGCCATGTTTCCTGATGGAACCACTATTTTCCTCTTACTGGCTGATGGTCTCCTACGTCACAAAGACATCATTGGAGTCACTGGCTTAGCTGATAGGCCCGTTAAAATCTGAGTTAGATAGGCTTAGGTTAATAGGCCAGGGAATATTTAACGCTGGAGTCATAGGTCTAAGAAAAAGGCCTGTGAAAATTTACAAAAGGAGTACAAAGGAGAAAGAGACAGCAACAGCCCCACCGGACTAAAGGAGGAGGAGGAAGAGGAGGAGGAGGAGGAGGAGGAGGAGGAGGAGGAGGAGGAGGAGGAGGAGGAGGAGGAGGAGGAGGAGTAGGAGTATTTGGAGTATTCAGGTAGTACAAGGGACGACATGCGAGACGGACAGGTGACAAGAAGCCAATTACCAGGCGCGCGTCACTCACCGGATTCTTCCCGTCCACCTAAACCCCTAACCCCCCCCCCCCTAAACCCCCTTACTTGATCTCTTCCTCCTATTTCCCCTCCATCACTTTCCCTTTCCCATTACCTCTTCTCTTTCTTCACTATATACAATTACACACCCCTCCCTTTTCCTCTCCATCACTTCCCCATCACCTCTTCTCTCCCTTCACTATCCACACCCCTTCACCTCTTCTCTCCCTTCACTATCCACACCCCTTCACCTCTTCTTCATTTTCCTCTACTTACTAGTTTCCAATAATAAAGTCTCTAGTACGATACAGGTTCCCCAACAAATACCCTGTCTTTCCCAACTCCCCACTATTGCTTCCCCAACATTATTACTAACCCCTATCAAATAACCTATCAGAAAGTTGAGCTAAATCCCCTTCTTCCCTCTCCCTTCCTTCTTTCCCTCCTTCCTTCTTCCCCTCCTTCCCACCCCCTTCCTTCTTCCCCTCCTTCCCTCCCCCTTCCTTCACCCCTCTTCTAACCACAAAACCAGATGATAAAAAAAGGTACAAAAAGAAAAAAAGAAAATATTGGGTAATGTACCGGAATAGTTTCAAGGCAGAGGGTGAAAAATAATCGATGTATATTTTTTGACGAAAACTTTCACAACTTATAGATTATTTTTCTTTTCTGTGACGTCATGGGTGAGATCCGACACACACACACACACACACACACACACACACACAACCACACAACACACAACACACACCCCACACACACACACACACACACACAAACACAGACATACACACCTACACACACACACACACAGACACACACACACACACACACACAGAGCGAGGGTGATTTACCAGTCGTTTCACAAAGCACCAAGCATTACAAAAGCTGATTCCACCCGTCACTAAAAAACCAAATTAACTTGCGCGTTATAAATGATACCTTTTTGCATTTAAGTAACAATTGGTCAGCTTTCTGAAGTGTAACGCCGTCTCTCTCTCTCTCTCTCTACCATTTTTCGTACTACCAGCCTTACTGTCCTCTTTTCGGGCTCCCTTTTGTTTTCTTTTCTTGTCTCCTCTCTCTCTCTCTTTCTCTCTGAATTCCAGTGAACATGAAAGGAGAAGAATTGCACAAAAGGTGAATAAAAGTGAAATAAACAACTCATGCGAGAAGAAGGAAGAGGAGGAAGAAAAAAGTGTGAAAGAGGAATAAGAAAGAGACAGAGAAATGGAAGAAATAATACTGATAGAGAGAGAGAGAGAGAGAGAGAGAGAGAGAGAGAGAGAGAGAGAGAGAGAGAGAGAGAGAGAGAGAGAGACCACACAAACCAAAACAAGGGGAGGAAAAATATAAAAAACAACTTCTATAAACAAACAGAAAACTCGAAACTAAACTATAGGGACCAAAAACCAAACAAAAAGATGGAGAAGGGATAAAGGGAGGGAAGGAAAGGAAACCAAGGGAAGGGAAGGAAGGGAAGGGAAGGGAAGGGAAGGGAAGGGAAGGGAAGGGAAGGGAAGGGAAGGGAAGGGAAGGGAAGGGAAGGGAAGGGAAGGGAAGAGAAGGGAAAGGAAGGACGAATAACAAGAAAATAATAGTACATGAAAACAGATTAAGATTTTTAGTGATACCAATCTATATTTTCAACACCACACACCATCACAGCACATTAACACCACCACATCCTCACTAGCAGGAGCAGGAAGAGCAGGAGCAGGAGGAAGATGAGCAGGAGGAACAGCAGGAGGAATAGCAGGAACAGGAGGTGGAGGAGGAGCAGGAGCAGGAATACATAGGAATAACAGACACCAGGAGACCTATTGGTTCATAACGAGGGTATCTGCTGAATTACATACTACTAACTATCAACTACATTTAAAGAGTTGACAGTTTGGACAAGATAACCAGAACAGGAGAGGAGAAGCAGAGAGGTGGCAGAAGCAGGAATAGCAGGAGCAGGAGGAATAGCAGGAGGAGGAATAGAAGGAGGAGGAGGAGCAGGAGGAACAGGAGGCGGAGGAGGAGGCAGAGAAGTGGAGGACGGCTGGGTTGCTTGGGTCGCGCCCCTTTAAGCAATAATGATGCAGCCTCGTCCAGGATACTGAACCACACCTACCTACCTACCTCCACCTGACACGCCTACCTCTCTCTCTCTCTCTCTCTCTCTCTCTCCCCTCCTCCCGTCTCCGCCGTCCCTTCTCCCCTTACCAATCCCTCCTCTTTCCCTTCCCATCACCTCCACCCCCCCCCCCCCTCTCCCTCGTCTTCTCTCTCCCCTCTCGTCTCTCACATTGGATGGTACAATCAATTTCGTCCAACTATGAGCTGTGGATGGACGCCACGAGAGGAGAGCGAATAGAGAGAGAATGAAAAGCAGAGAGAGAGAGATAGAGAGAGAGAAGAGCAGAGAGAGAAGAGAGGAGGAGAGAGAGAGGAGAGAGAGAGAGGACAAGAAACAAAAGGAGGCAGAAAGGAGTACAGTATGGCTGGTAGTTAAACGAAAATAAATATATATATATTATATATATATATATATATATATATTATATATATAGAGAGAGAGAGATAGAGAGAGAGAGGAGAGTAGAGGAGAGAGAGAGAGAGAGAGAGAGAGAGAGAGAGGGAGAGTGGAGGGTTAGAGTGTAGAGTGGAGAGAGGAGAGTATTCCTGGGGACGGGCGGGCTGAACGAAGGTTGAGCACGGTGACGCCAATTCTCCCAAGCGGCGTCGCCAGGTCGTGTTTGACGGTGCTGATGGCGGAGATCGCCTCTGGACGGTCCGCCTCCAGCTTGAAACACTGTACTACTGTTGTTCCGCCTCCCTGACGTCACGCCAGCGGTGCAGGGTAACTTCATCTGCTTCTGAAGCTCCTATCGCTGGCCCTGGACTCTCTCCTCGCTCTCCCTCTCTCTCTCTCTCCACCCTCGCCTCTTCTCCTCTTCTCCTCTCTCTGGATGGTGTGTTTACCCTTTGGGATTGATCCTTTAAATTTTGCTGCGTGTCGTGTTGTGTTCGGCTCCTGATACAATTGTATTGTTCCAGATTCCGTTTTTTTCTGAGGGTAGGGAGTGGATCGCTAAATCCGGAGTGAAGGGAGAAGGGTAGTGTTTGTTTTTTGTTATGTTTTTCCCCTCTTCTCTCCTCTCGGTCTCGTACACTCAAGCAACGAAAAAAATCTAACTCGGCCCTCGTTGGTGTACCCGTCCCGACTGGGGGGGGGGGGGTGCGATAAAATAGCATAGTGGAGAGGAGGTCCTCCCGCCGCTCTCCTCCTCGACTCCTGCTCTTCTGTTCACGTCATTTTCCTGCCTATGACCTTTGTTTTTATGGTATACTTATTTTTTTTTTTTTCACGATCAACGGCCTCTGGACGGCGGGATTGGGGTTTTTTTAAAATTTTCCCCACTTCTGTTCTCGCCTTCATTTCCTCGCCCCTTACTTAATTCCTCTGCGGTCTCACTCTTCGGGTACTCTCGTCTCAAGGAGCTATATTGCTCCCGCAACTACGCTTTCGCTCAATAGGGGTTTCCTCCCGGCTCTTCCTCGCTTTCGTCGTCTCTCTACTCGTCACGGCTCTCTCAAGAAGTTGGTATGTGATTCCTTTCTGTTAGAGTGGAATCATCTCTCTTTTCCGTTCCCTCCCTTTCTGCCATTTACTCTCCTCCTCGTTTCCTGGTTCCTTCCTTTCTTACTTCCTTAAATTATTTTTTGTACTCTTCTTCTCTCTTTTCGTTCTTTAACGTTCATTAACACATTTGATTTTTTATTCTATTTTTTCTCGTTCATTTATTTTTTTGAAATATTTTGAGGTGTCAGAAGTGAAGTGACAGTCATGGCATGATGTCAGCTCGAGGTGTTGCTTGACTTGCTGACTCAGGGTTTCTGGTATATTTCTGTGTTACGCTATGACTCTCTCTCTCTCTCTCTCTCAGGAATTTTTGGTTATGAAGGAAGGTGAGGGGAAGTAGAAACGGAGGGATGGGACCATATTATCTCTCTCTCTCTCTCATCTCTCCCTCCTTCTCCCTCACGTCTCTCATCTCCATCGGGGGGGATCCCTCCTCGCCCTCTTCATCCCCCCTGGGTCCGCCTCTCTCGTCCATCTCTCTCGCCCTCGTCTCACGCTCGGTCTCTCTCTCTCAGATCCCCCCCTTCTCTATCGTTTCTGTCTCTCGTCCGTCCCGACTATCTTCATTCCCTTTCTGCTCTTATTCTCTACCCCCCTCTGTCTTATTTGATTCTCCTCCTCCTCCTCCTCCTCCCTTTTTCGTCTTCTTCTTCCTCCTCCTCCTTCGTATAAGGAGGTGCAGGATATCAGAAACAGGATGCTCCCTCACGGTAAAGGAATGAGAGGGGAGAAGAGGGGAGGAGATGAGATAAGAGAGAAAGATGAGAGAGAAGAGAGATGGGAGCGAAAACAGACAGGGCAAAAGATAAGAGGTTCAAAAATAGCTACGTGATAAGTGAAGAGAAAGAGAGAGGAGAAAAAGGAGAGAAGTAAATATAGATAATAATAAATAAACGGTGGAAGTGATCGAAAACTAGGAGAATATAAGAGAATGAAAAATAGCTACGTGATGAATGAAGGAAGAGAAAGAGAGAAGGAGATACAGGAGAGGTAAATATGGAAAATGAAAAAAACAGTGGAAGCGATAGGAAACAAGGATGATAAAGAAGGAGGAACAGGAGTGAGAAGGTGAGAAGGAGGGGAGGGAAACAAGGAGAATAAAGGAAGAACAGGGGTGAGGAGGAGGATAAATGAGGAGGAAAGGAGATAAATTCTAAAGAGGTGATAGAATATGATGAACAATGGGTGAGGATAAGGGTAGGGGAGAGGATAGAATGAGAGGAAGTAGATAAAGCTAGGAGGAGAAATATAGGAAGGAACAATTGGAGTGGAGAATGTAGAGAGGGGAGGAAGGTGGAGAAAGGAGGTATGAGGGAACATGTATTTAGGAGTAGGGTGGATAGATAACAATGGAGGAAAGATTAAGGGATGACTGGAAATAATGTTATGAGGTGTGAATTATAGTGGGTGTGGTATGTAGGCAAATTCGCGAGAAGTGGACAGCTGCCTGTAATAGTGTAAGTATTAGTGTTTGGCCGCGTATCAATTTTAGCCTCTTTATGGGGGTACGTACCAAGTTAGTGATACGTGGGCGTTGGGTGGAGTAGACTGTTATTTTGCTATGTGAGTTAAGTTTTGTAGAGTTTAGTGTAGTTTATGTTGGAATATTTTAATGGTGTTTATTGTTATATTTTATTGTATTTTTGTGATGTTTGATTGGAAGTTGTAGCTTAGTATTTTTGATTTGATAGTTGTCTTGTTTTTGTACTTTGTATTTTAGTTGAATAACTATAATTTATTTTTTTTTTTTGGTTACAATGTGACGAGGGGACGGGCAGTTAGTAAGGCTGGTGTGATGCGTGAGTGAGGGAGGTGGGGGGGGGGCGGGGGGGAAACAGAGAGAGAGAGGAAAGGTAGGGACTGGTGAGGGGGGGTGACAGTGTGGATATGACGGCAGGAGTAGTGAAGAGGGAAGTATCAGCAGAGGAGGAGAGTAGTATTTAGGTTGTGTGCTAGCTCTTCATGTAATGCAAGGGAAAGAGGACAAACTAGGCACATGAAGGAGAAATGCAGATCGAGGAATGACTGAAAGAGAGGAGGGATGGGGGGAAGAGGGAGAGTAAGAGAGGAGAGTGAGACTATCGATGGGAGAGGGGGTGAGAAGAGAGGGGTGAAAGGAGTAGGAGACGTGGGGTGTGAGACGAGGGGCCTTGTGCGAGTTTAGGCTCGTGGTTGGATTATGGGGCAGTAGATACTCTTGAGCAGATATTGAAGTAGCAGAGTGTTGTCTGTGTGGATGGTGAAGAAGTTGGTCAGTGTGAAACCGGCTAATGTGGGTGTCATTAAGGCAGGAGGGGTAATTGGGGAAGGGGCAGTATTCCTATACTCTGGGGATAGGCCATTGCCACGTTACTGTAATGTATGAATTGGGGTCAACCGAACTAGTCCTCACCTTCTTTCCTTAATCTCTCTCTTCTCCTCGATCGTCTCCGGGGGCATGCGGGGGGGGGGGGTCTCGCATCTCCCTCTCGGTCTCTCTCCTCGTCGTCTCTCATCCATTTCGTCTCCCGATATATAGCTTTCTTTCCAGGTTTCCGCTCCATACTCGCGTTATCTCTCTCTCTCTCTCTCTCTACTGGCTCTCGGTGGCCTACCTGGAGGTGAGGAGGCAAAACAGTTAGGATAAGGTAAACACCAACAGAATAAACACCTAGAGCGAGAGAGAGAGGGGAGAGAGAGAGGAGAGAGGAGAGAGAGCGAGGAGAGAGAGAGAGAGGCGAAGAGAGAGGAGAGGACGAGAGAGGAGCTACGTAAAACGAAGTAACGGAAACTGGAGTGAATAGTGCGGATGAATGGCGGGGGGTCAGAGCGAATTGGAGTGAGAGGAGTAGAGGAAGAGGGAGAGAGGGAGGAGAGGAAGATAGGAGAGGGAGGAATAGGAGGTAGAGTGAAACGGAGGAGAGATAACGAAGTAAGAAAGCTGGGGAAGAAAGCGAGGTATGGGAGCGGAACGAGATGGGATGGAGAGGTAGAGAGAGAGAGAGAGCTGAGGGACACGAAAGTTACAAGTACCAATTTACAAGACCAAAACGCGAACGAGGAAAATTTAAAAAAACATACTATGTAGGAAGAATAGAGAAATTCTGATGAATCTTCACCTCTAACTCCTCTCTCTTTAAAATGTGTAGAAACAACGAGAGTAGTAACCCGCTCATGTGACTGTACTCCTTTCATACACTCCACTTCCCGCCGGTCAACATTGCGGCACACTGTTACCAGAAGAGAGAGTAGAGGGGAGGGAGGTGATGGGGAATTAATGGAGTGAGGTAAATGGGGGGGAGATAGAGAGAGGGGATGAGGTGGAGGAGGAGAGAGGGTGAGTATATAGAGAGTGAGAGAGAAGATTAAAGGTGGAGAAGAAGATTTCTCAGGTAGCCCATCGCTACCCATCCTTTGTAGTGTATTGAGAGAAGAGAGGAGAGAAGAAGGAGAGAGAGGAGGAGAGTGGGAGATATAGGATTAAGAGAGAGAGGATATATGCGATAGTCGAGAAGATAGAGTGAGAGTAAGTACCGCGTTGGCGCTGTTTTGGGGTGTTCTTTCAGTCTGCTATTCACTGGGTCTGTGCTCCAGTATTTGCCCCAAATCCCTAGAGGTTCCGAAGGTGTGTGTGATGTGTGTGTGTGGTGTGTGTTTTGTTGTTTGGTGTGTGTGTGTGTTGTGGTGTGTGTTTGTGGGTTGGTGTTGTGTGTGTTTTGGTTTTCTGTGTGGTGTGTGGGTGTGGTGTACGCGCCGAGCAGAACAGCAGACTAGGCACATACCATGGTTTACAAAGCTCGCTCTCTCTCTCGGCTGCTCTCTCGTCTCCTATCGGGCTGTCCCTGTTATAATCAGACAAGCATAGGTACGAGAGGGTTGAAGAGGAGGGAGGAGGAGTAATAATGGGGATTGGAGAGGTGGTGGGATGGGTAAGGAAAGGGTGAAAGGTGGGGGAAGGGAGGGGATGGTATGGTAGAGGTTAGTTCCCCTCGCTTCCCCTCCCTCTTCCCCACCCCCCAATGCATCCACCATTTTGTTATGGAAGGGAGGTAGAGGAGGGGAAGGGAGGAGGGTAGGGGAGTTGAGGGGCTTGGTTGGGAGGGAATGTTGTTGATAGGCATTAAGGTCAACTAGCAATCGATAACCTGGTGACATGTGATATTAAGTTCAAAGAATTTGGAGGTTCAATGTGAAATCGAATGATAAATAGATGAATAGCGTGGAAATGACAGAAGAAAGACTAGTAATTACTATGCACTGATAACGAAAGTGATAGAAGGAAGCAAACAAAGAGTGTACAACAAGATAACAAAAATCTAACGAAACAACAATAACACATACAATAATACAATAAACAAAACTTCGAAACAATAACAGCAATACTAACAACCAATAATAGACTACCAACAATAACATCTAATTAATAATAATACATATACAAAAATAACAAAGAGGGAAAGTAGGAATATGAAAACAAGACAAAGGAAGACACTGTATAGACAAGTAAGTCGGAAAGGAAGAAAAGATTAGCAGGGTATTTTCTGCCTAGCCATCGATTGCAATTGTGTGGCAGCTTGGAATGTCTGAACCACTAGAAGGACGGTGGAGGAGAGAGACGAGAGAGAGCGAGAGAGAGAGAGAGAGGGAGGAGAGAGGAGAAGAGAGAGAGAGGAGAGAGAGGAAGAGAGAGAGAGAGAGAGAGAGAGAGGGGAAAGGTGAAAAATACCACCGCCATCACCCTATACTTCGATGCTTCATAATCAAGAGAATATAGTGAGGGTGTGTTGGATGCTCTCTCTCTGCGGGTCTCGATCCTCTCTCTCTCTCTCTCTCTCATCTCTCCTCTCTCTCTCCTGGGCCCGCTACGTCGTCTGATAGCCGGAAACTATCCACCCATTTGTTTTGCTTTAACTCCGGCTACTTTGAACACCAATGCATAGCAGAGAGAGAGAGAGGAGAGAGAGAGAGAGAGTAGAGAAAGGATGAGAAGAGAGAATAGAGAGAGTAGGAGAGAGAGAGATAACTTTCCTCCTTCCTTCACGAGTGTCCCTCTGCTCTGCATATGGTGTTGGGATCGGTATGGGGACGACGATATTGATTTTGTCCTAGACTAGTGTGTGATTTTTGTACTCTCTCTCTCTTCTCCCCGTCGTCTCTCGGTCTCGTCGTCTCTCTCTCTCTCTTCTCTCTCCCTCTCTGCGTCGCTCTCCTCTGTAACTTAGGAGAAGCTGAAGTCATGCATTATACAGTTCCTTTATGGCAAAATCATGTTCGCGATTGTTATACGTGGCTTAATAGCTTTTTACTCCCCTCCCCTAACCTACTGCGACCCCCCAAAAAAAAAAAAAAAATAACTTGACTGGGCGCCCCGTCATCCCCTACTCCCCAAATAGCCTGCTAAACCACCCCTCTCGTAACCCTGCCCCCCCCAACTCTGCCCTCCCTCCTCGGTCCCCTTCTGCCATGTTTCGCAGTAACAAGTCCTAACATTTTTACATTGGGGTGCCGGATGTTTGTAGGTGGAGGTGGTAAGGAGGTGAGAGAGATGAGAGGAGAGAGAGGGAGATGGAAGAGAGAGAGAGAGAGAGATAGAGAGAGAGGATAGAGTTGGACATAGGGGGGAAAAAAAAAAAATCCTCAGGAAACACTCCGTGCAGAGCTTCCGTTCTCTTTCTCTTCTCGTCTCTCTCGCTCGTTCTCTACTCTCTCTCTCGGTGTCTCGGCGTCTCTCTCTCCGAACTCGTCTCGCATCCGCGATCTCTCTCAGTTGTGCTCTCTCCTCTCGCAGGAGGAGGGGTCTCTCTCGAGCTGGTTCTCGGGGCTCTCTGCGTCTCTCCTGCGCTCGGGGGCTCCCTCATACAACCCCCGCCCTGTTCACCGTTACTGATGCTGTTGCCACAAATTCCGCTTCGTGACTCTAAAGATGGAGAAGATTTGTGAATATTGATTTCTCGGAATCTCATCGGCTCTTTGTGCACTCTCTCAGTCATCCCTCCATCCTCTTTACCTGACTCATCACGCACGGTGCCTGTAATGTATGTAATTATGGTAATGTATGTATGATATGTGTGTGTGTGTGGTGTGGTGGTGTGTGTGTGTGTGTGTGTGTGTGTGTGTGTGTGTGTGTTGTGTGTGTGTGTGTGTGTTGTGGTGGTTCAACCCATCAGCCCCATCCCATTCACCGGAGAGAGGTCATTCCCGACCCTTCCCCTCCCCTACCCACACATATACGTATGGAATCGCGCTCCCCTTTCGCTTATATGTCCCTGCCAGCCCCCAATCCCTCGCCTTGGCACACCTAAGCCACCCACTGCTCCTCCCCTCGGGAGGAGCGAGGCCTGGAACGGGGGCCCTCTGGAGAAATATCAGATCGCCGCCTCCTCCATCCCTCCCTTTCCTGATAGCACTACATCATATTGCAGAGCATCTACTCTCTCTCGGTACCCCCACCCCCCATGTCTGGCTCTGAGACTGGGTCTCCCTAGTGTGGTAAGGCCAGGGTTTTCCCCATCGAGCCCGCTTTTCGGCCGGTTCTTTAAAACTCTATGAACAAGACATAAGCCGCTCAATGGGCAATAGGGCTTTTTGATCGTTCGACCAATCATCACGCTGTTTGAGGTTGGTATTTGGGTGGGATGAGACTGTTGCACTCGAGCGGTACGTGAGGCTGGGGAGATGATGACTGAGAGAGGATTTGAAATTGCTAACGTTGTAGAACGTGTTTGCGGCGTACAGCGATACGGCGGTGCGGTAGACTTTTTGGGTGATTTGGTAGACCGTGCGTTTTGACGTGCTGGTCCTCGAATGTAGGGAGTATGTTGTGTAGGACGGGACTTGTGCCGTATCAGGAGGATAGGCGGGTAACTAAGGTGTGTGTTAGGGTGAAGGGGACCGGGCCTGTTTAGTAACCTCGCTGGGATAGAACGTTCATAAAAGCAGGTACTATACAATTTAAGAATCTCATAGGATATTGATGGATCGCTTTGCAAGAGGCTAATGTTGTATCCCCTCTCTTCGCTATAAACCGGTGCTACCCCGGGTTGGTCGTCCCGTAATTTCTGACCCTGTCCCTTTAGTGGGGTTCTGTCTTTTGAGTGTTGTCTTGAAGTTTGAAAGTCTTCCACGATGCCACAGCTCTAGGGCCTAGACGCACGTCGGACGGCGTATTGATAGAAATCAGTCCTTATGTCGGGCATGTGGGTTGATGAGTTTCACAACGGTTTATGAGCGAAGCAATATGACTCTTTGATGTGTATGGATTGGTAGTTGCGTACACGGATGACATGAGGTGTCTAATGCCCAGTGGTCGGGCGGGAGCTGATCCATGACAAGATGGATAACTAACCTGTTTCCTTGTCCAGCAGTTTTTTCTTCGTATTCGGAATCGTAGTTTAACATACAGATCGGCTAACTGGTACTCGTGTTACTCTTGGTGTACGCCGAGGGGGGATTGCGATCCTTTGGGTACCTAGGCAGGAGACTTTTCCCATGCATCAGATGTTTCTCTTCCTGGGCTTGGTCTATTTCAACTCCAATACAGAACTAGGGGGGAGAGGAGGATAGGAGTGGGGGACGGTATGGTGTAGAAGAGGAGGTGAGGGAATAGTGGTGCACCTTTTTTCACTCTAAAATTAAAACAACTGAACTCAAAAAAGTGGTGAAAACAAACAAGTGGAATCTCAAACTTAAAACAACTGAAGTAACATTAAGATATTAAAACAACTGAAGTTAAAGTTATAAACAACTGAGTTTTAAATTAAAACGGTGAAGTTAAACTTCATTAAGTTAAACCACTTGGGAATTTTAAAATTCAAAACAACTGAATGTTTAATTAAAAACAGACTGAAGTTTTAATTAAAACTGAAGGTTTATACTTAAAACAAGCTGAGAGTATTATTAAGTTAAAAACACGGTAACGGTGAAGTTTAAAATTACAACTGAAGTTTAAATTACAACGCAACTGGACGTTTATGATTAAAACAACTGAGAGTTTAGAATTAAAACAACTGAGAGTTTTATTAAAACAACTGAAGTTTTAATTAAAACAGCTGAAGTTTGATACTAAAACACTGAAGTTTATATTAAACAACTGAAGTTTATATTAAAACAACTGAAGTTTAAAATTAAAACAAAAAGCAACTGAGTTTTAAATTAGAACTGAAGTTTTTAAAGTTACACGAACTGAAGTTTATTATTAAAAACAAACTGAAGTTTGATATTAAAAACAACTGAAGTTTAAATTAAAACAGACTGTGAAAGGTTTATATTAAAATCAACGAAGGTTAAATTACAACAACTGAAGTTTTGTATTTAAAGAAATCAACTGGAAGTTTATATATTAAAACAAACAACCTGAAGTTTTATATTAAAACACTGAAGTTTAAATTAAAACCTGAAGTTTAAAATTAAAACAACTGAAGTTTTTATATTAAAACAGAACTGAAGTTTAACTTAAAACAACTGAAGGTTTAAATTAAAACACTGAAGTGGGGGGTATATTACACCAACTGAAGGTTTAGAAATTAAATAACTGAAGCTTCAAATTAAAATAATTGAATTTCAAATTAAAAAGAAAGAAAATTTCATCTATTATAACTTTTACATTCCATTTGTAGTTATTTTGAAGGTTCTGTTGTTCTATCGTTTATGAAAGGGTGGTAGTATAAAACCCCCAGAGACGTAACATATTTCCTTCCTGCAAACAAGACCTTTTTCTTATCTTCTTTTACCATAGGTGCTGCCAGCAAAGGGCAGAGAGGGGAAAAAAATTATTTAGAAAAGATCTACCTTCTTTTTTAAATATTTTTTTACACAACATACTACATAGATAAAGCAACACAGGATGAAGTAACGTATAGCTATTCGTGTATGTTAGTACACATACTGTAGTTATACAAATGAAAAAAAATACATTTTTGGGACTCAAAATTTTGTGGCACTCAAAAAATGTTGGCACTTAAAAAAATTTGGCACTAAAATTTTTTGACTCAAATATCTTTGGCACTAATATTTTTTGGCACTCAAAAACTGTTGGCCCTCAAAATGTTTTGGCACTCGAAATTTTTTGGCATTCAAAAATGTTTGGCACAAATTTGTGGCACTCGAACAATTTTGGCACTCAATTTTTTTTGGCACTCACATTTTTTTGGCACTCAAAATTTTTACTCAAAATTTTTTTGGCACTCAAATTTTTTTGGCACTCAAAATGTTTTGCCACTCGAACATTTTTGGCACTCCAAAATTTTAACTCAAAAATTTTCGGCACAACATTTTTTGACTAAATTTTTTGGCACTCAATTTTTTTTGGGCACTCAAACATTTTTGGCACTCAATTTATTTTAGCATTTTATAGCTAGCGAGTGAGTGGGCGCCCCCTTGGGGCGCCCACAAGGCTCGTGGCTGGGGCAAGTTGATGTTTCTTGTCGAGAGCTGCTTGGTATGGGAAAGGAGCCTGCATGGGAACTCGCGCGTGGTGACCCCCGGGAGTGGCGTCGTAGGGTGGCCGAGGCGACGCGCCCCCCCGGCGTATGCCCCCAATGATTGATTGAGTGAGGGAGGAGTGACAGCCTGTGGGTACTACGTAGTACCCCCAGGCTGTCACTCCTCAAATTTGTCTTGTAATTTGAAATACAATTATTTTAATTTGAAGTTCAGTTATTTTAATTTGAAGTTCAGTTGTTTTAATATAAACTTCAGTTGTTTTAATTTAAACTTCAGTTGTTTTAATTCAAACTTCAGTTGTTTTAATTTAAACTTCAGTTGTTTTAATTCAAACTTCAGTTGTTTTAATTTAAATTTCAGTTGTTTCAATTTAAACTTCAGTTGTTTTAATTTGAGATTCATTTGTTTTAATTTGAAGTTCAGTTGTTATAATTTGAAGTTCAGTTGTTATAATTTGAAGTTCAGTTGTTATAATTTGAAGTTCAGTTGTTATAATTTGAAGTTCAGTTGTTATAATTTGAAGTTCAGTTGTTATAATTTGAAGTTCAGTTGTTTTAATTTGAGAGTGAAAAGGTGTAGTTCTATCTCGTATTACATCCAAACATACTGTCTCTTCCATTCATCTTGGCGTCTAACTTATCCCATTATATACAGTGTATCTGCTAACCTATCCATTTATCCTTGTCAATTTCAACTCAATCCTATCAAGTTCCATACTAGTTTTATCCCGCATTACATCTAAACATACTGTCTCTTCCATTCATCTTGGGGTCTAACTTATCCCATCATATACAGTGCCTCTGCTAACCTATTGCTAACTTTACCCGTCAATTTCAAGTCAATCATGTCCCGTTCCATAATAGTAATATCCCAGTCCTTCACATTATTACCCCCATCTCCATCCCTAAATCGTCAATGTCCCCTCTCCCTTCTTCCTTGTCAATTCGAACTCAATCATATCCCGTTCCATACTAGTTCTATCCCAGTCCTTTACAGTATTGCCCCTCCTATACCCCCCCCCCCCCCACAGCCTCCAGGAGCCATGAAATAGGCTCCTGGAATCATACGTGCGGAGTCCTCTTGGAACGACCGCCACACACACAGCCATGAGCATACGTTTTGGGCTCCAGTTCGGGGAAATTCTGTAGCGATTGGAGCGTCTGGGCGATAAACTGCGGTGAGTGTGCCTATACCTGTCTGGCGCTAAGTGAAATGCGGGAGCCGACTTGAGCTGCCTCTAATAATACTGGTGTTGTGTTCGTGTTGTCTTGTTGTTTTGGTTTGTGATAGGTTGATGTGCTGAGTATTTGCTGCCGCCTCCAATTTCATACTTCCTGATAACTAAAAAATGTGTTCTAAACTAAATATAACTAATAAAAATAACTTCCTGATAACTAAGAACTAATACCTGTGTTCTGTTGTGTTGTATCTGGTGTTATGTTATTGTTGGTGTTGTGTTTGTGTTGCTTTGGTTTGTGATAGGTTGATGTATTAAGTATATTTTGTCTCCTATTCCTCCTCTTTCATCCTACCTGATAACTAAGAACTAATAACTGTGCTCTCTTGTGTAGCTGGTGTTATGTTGTGTTGGTATTGTGATATGTTGCAGAGTGGACTTATCGCCTCTCTCTCTCTCTCTCTCTCTCTCTCTCTCTCTCTCTCTCTCTCTCTCTCTCTCTCTCTCTCTCTCTCTCTCTCTCTCTCTCTCCTCTTTCCTCCATCTTCTGTGCTAGCCAAGAACAGGTATCTAACACAACTCTTAACACCTCTCCCTTTACTTCCCTTCTAAATGTATTCCTCCTCCTCCTCGTTCCTATTCTCTCTACAAAAAAACCCTGTCCTGTCTAGCCCTCTACCTTCCCTTCCCCTTCATCACCATACACTATTTTCTCCTTTTCATCTTCTTACCACCATACGTCACCCCATTAGATTTATTTCCTATTTTCCAGATATTTTCCCTTCATATTAATTTCCTATTTTCCAGATATTTTCCCTTTATATTTATTTCCTATTTTCCAGATATTTTCCCTTCATATTAATTTCCTATTTTCCAGATATTTTCCCTTCATATTAATTTCCTATTTCCAGATATTTTCCCTTTATATTTATTTCCTATTTTCAACATATTTTCCCTTAACATTTATTTCCTATTTTCAACATATTTTCCCTTCATATTAATTTCCTATTTCACAGATATTTTCCTCATATATTTATTTCCTATTTTCTACAGAAGTCTCGTCACATATTTAACCCCCATCTCTCCTATTCAGGTTACTCATGATTTCCTCACAGCTTCCTCATCCCACTCATCTTTCCCTTGACACCCATCACCACCTCTCATTCCCTTCCTATCCTACTTCAACAGTTACTCATCCTCGTCCTCTTTTAGTCACCCTGTAATCCTCTCTTCTGTAAGTGTTCTGATCCCCTGATTGACAATATTCCCGAAACTATTAGAATCGTCCCCTCACATTCTCATTTATTTCCCCTCATATCATTCCTACCTCACACAGAACCTATATTTGCATAGTTACCACACACACACACACACACACACACACACACACACATGACCTTTCTGTCTGACCCTCGCAATCCAGTCAAGTGGAGGACTCTTTACGGTTCGGTTCGTAGGACTTGACTGAAGCCACCACCACCACCACCACCACTACCACCATCATCATCATCATCACCACCACCACCACCACCACCACCACCACCACCATCATCATCACCATCACCACCACCACACACAAATACACGCAATGTACTGTAATGTTCACTGCTCGCCATGCTTACGTGCACAGTTCCCAGGGTCACTGTCCTCCTGAAGGTACGAACGAGTGCACGAAAGAAAGAAAGAATAAAGGAGAAGGAGGAAGGAGGAAGGAGAAGAAAGAGAAAGGAGGAAGGAGGAGAAGGAGGAAGGAGGAAGAGAAGGGGAAGATAGAAGAGATTAAAAATGGGTGTACTAGTAAGACGCAAAATAGACGAGAGAGAGAGAGAGAGAGGAGAGAGAGAGAGAGACGAGAGAGACGAGAGAGAGAGAGAGAAGAGAGAGAGAGAGAGAGAGAGAGAGAAGAGAGAGAGAGAGAGAGAGAGAGAGAGAGAGAGAGAGAGAGAGCTATTCAGATTCAGATTCAATACTTTTATTCACAATTGAAGTACAGTTGTGAAAAAGACTGTTTCATAAGAACAGTCTTATCTCGGTATACATAGGATGAGCTGGTGATAAAGAAGGACGTCGATATGAGTGACAATGTTGTGAGTTGTAAGAATCTAAACATACAATATGAAGCACAGGCGAATATTATTATTATATTAGAGAGAGAGAGAGAGAGAGAGAGAGAGAGAGAGAGAGAGAGAGAGAGAGAGAGAGAGAGAGAGAGAGAGAGAGAGAGAGAGAGAGAGAGAGAGAGAGAGAGAGAGAGAGAGAGAGAGAGAGAGAGAGAGAGAGAGAGAGAGAGAGAGACAGGAGAGGTGAAAATATGAAAACAAAAGATCTGTTGTAAGGAAGGAAAGGAAAGGAGAGTGATGAGAGGAGATGAGAGGAGGTAAAGAAGGAAGATGGGAGAGAAAGAATGGAGGAAAGAAGGGAGAAAAGAGGAGAATGACATGAGGTTTCTGATAGTGACAACATTACTCACACCTCATCATATCTGTCTGCCCGCCTGCCTGTCATGTCAACAACTCCTCCTCCTCCTCCTTCCTCCTTGCTCTCATTCATCAAAAAATTCACTTCCTCGCCGCCCTTTAATTCATTCATATTTTTTCATATTTTCATTTCCTCCCAAGATATTTTCAGCAACATTACTTCAACTTACCCCTCCTTCCCCTCCCCCTTTCCTTCCTTCCTTCCTTCATATTTCAGCCTCTACCCTTTACTCTTATTCTGCCTTCCTTCATTAGCAAGCTTCCTACACACTCCTGTTCTCATTTCCTTCGCTTCCTACACATTTTCTTCCATTCCTTCTTCCCTCCCCTTCCTTCCTTCCTTCATATTACATGCTATATCCTTCATTCCTATTCTGCCTTCCTTCATTACCACGCTTCCTACACACTCCTATTCTCATTTCCTTCGCTTCCTACACATTCTGCTTCTTTCCTTCTTCCCGCCTTCCTTCATATTTCAGCCTCTATCCTTCACTCCTATTCTGCCTTCCTTCATTACCACGCTTCCTATCTTCCTACACACTCCTATTCTCATTTCCTTCGCTTCCTACATTCTCCTTCCTTCCTTCTTCCCCCTTCCTTCCTTCCTTCATATTTCAGCCTCTATCCTTCACTCCTATTCTCCTTCCTTCATTACCACGCTTCCTATCTTCCAACACACTCCTATTCTCATTTCCTTCCTTCTCCTTCGCTTCCTTCCTTCCTACACACTCTCCTTCATAATTAAATCTTCGCCCCTCCTTCAATTAATCCTCCCACCCTTATCACCTCCCACATGAATATTAATAACCACATCCCTTCTTCACTACCACATCATCTTCACATCCCATACACATCACAGCCTCCCCCACATCTTCACCCCTTCCATTAATTTCCCAACCAAAGCTTTCACACTATAGTCTTTCCACTTCTTTCATTAATTCTATACACACAGATGCCTATTCTATCACCTTACACACTTGTTTCACTCTTCATTCACCCCTACATATCCCATGCACCCCTTTCACACCCTTCCCCAACGATAGAGTGTGTGGGGCTTCCCTTCGTTCTTGTCAAGCTTCTGAGGAGGAGGAGGAGGAGGAGGAGGAGGAGAAGAGAAGCCCTACCCTCGCCATCACTATAACGCAACCCCTCACACTACCACTACTATACATTATAGTTGTAGCTAATTCGTAGTGGTCGTAATGTGATTAAAATTATGAGATTAGATAGATAGATAGATAGATAGATAGATAGATAGATAGATAGATAGATAGATAGATAGATAGATAGATAGATAGATAGATAGATAGATAGTAGATAGATAGATATATATATATATATATATATATATAATATATATATATATATATATATATTATATAGAATTATATAGAGAGAGAGAGAGAGAGAGAGAGAGAGAGAGAGAGAGAGAGAGAGAGAGAGAGAGAGAGAGAGAGAGAGAGAGAGAGAGAGAGAGACGTACTAACACACACACTTAGCCCATTAAGTACAACTAGCCGCAAAGCCGCCCTCCGGGCGGACTTTTTGGCTAGCTCCTGCGGAGGGCTATTGGTGGGCCTTTGGCCCACCACCTGTGTTTGGTGGGCCGAAGGCCCACCAAACACAGACTCTCCAGATAGCCCCTTCTAGCTTTCCTGAAATCATGGATGTAGAAATGTATGTATTAACGCCAACCTATTCACATCACCCCCCACCCATTCACTCACCCATTACCCACCACCCCCCACCCATTATCCATCACCACACACCCATTCACTCACCCATTACCCATCACCCTCCATCTATTCCCTCACCCATCACCCTCCACCCATTCACTCACCCATCACCCCACACCCATTAGCCATCACCCCACCCATTACCCATCACCCTACATCAAGGTTTCCTCAATTCTCGCAACCCACTTTTTTTCTTCACAATTCTCGCTAATAGGCTGCTAAAAAAAAGAAAAAAAAAGTGATCGGATCATCTCATAAATGGGCTTAAAACCTTCCCCTGCTCGAGCCGGTTCCAAAACTGTGCCATATGAGGGGATTCCGCCACAGGGGGCGGCACCTGGAGCGGACACACACACACACACTTTCCTTTATATTATTATAGATAGATAGATAGAAATGTATGTATTAACGCCAACCTATTCACATCACCCCCAACCCATTCACTCACCCAATACCCATTCACTCACCCATTATCCATCACCACACACCCATTCACTCACCCATTACCCATCACCCCCCATCTATTCCCTCACCCATCACCCATCACCCCCCACCCATTCACTCACCCATCACCCCACCCATTCACTCACCCATTACCCTACATCAAGGTTTCCTCAATTCTCGCAACCCACTTTTTTTTTCACAATTCTCGCTAATAGGCTGCTAAAAAAAAGAAAAAAAAAGTGATCGGATCATCTCATAAATGGGCTTAAAACCTTCCCCTGCTCGAGCCGGTTCCAAAACTGTGCCGTATGAGGGGATTCCGCCACAGGGGGCGGCACCTGGAGCGGACACACACACACACACAGACACACTTTCGCTTATATTATTATAGATAACAACAATAAGAAGAATAACAATACTAGTAATAATAATGACAATAATAGTAATAAAGATGATAATAACAAAATATCATCCGTTTTTATGTCTCCCAATTCTGGAAAAAATAAATTTGAGGTGAAGTGAACAGTGAGGCAATGTTTCTCTCTCTCTCTCTCTCTCTCTCTCTCTCTCTCTCTCTCTTCTCTCTCTCTCTCTCTCTCTCCCCTCCAACTCCCAAGGCGGCAGTGCATCTTTAACAGTGAGTGAGGTTACCCACTCTTTCTTTCTTTCTCTCTCTCTCTCTCTCTCTCTCTCTCTCTCTCTCTCTCTCTCTCTCTCTCTCTCTCTCTCTCTCTCTCTCTCTCTCTCTTGCCACTTTCGCACTCCAGTTGTTTTCATGTCGAGCACAAGACTCAGGAACACCACCACC
>JACEEZ010008617.1:222500-240000 GCA_016584305.1 Chionoecetes opilio
CCGCCCCCCCGCCTGCTCCGTCAGCTGGAAACCCTCACACCAGGCTTGCTGCCCCGCCACGCACCCCTCACGGCCCCCCCACCCTCAGCCCCCCTGGCGAGATCCTTAGCCTGAAGGATCTCTCTCTCTCTCTCTCTCTCTCTCTCTCACACACACACACACATCAGCGGCACAGGTGAGGGGGGACAAGACTGACCTTCTCCTGAACTTGTAGGGCGAGGGTGCGATGCCGTACAGTATCCTCTCCACGCTGGTAAAGCGCGTCACTGACACAAACACGTCACTATCACCACTAACACTGTCACTGTCGCCCTCACTACCGCTGCCTCCTGCCTCGCCACCGCCGCACACCGCGTCCCAGCGTGCCGCAGGACCCTGGTGCGGGAGGGCGGGGAACTTTGCCGAAGGTAACTTGTAAGCCGGTGAAGGTGGCGGCGGGCGGAGGGCGAGGTCAGGGTCCGGCGTGGGGGACTCCCGCAGCACCGCCAGGGGACTGCCAGGGGAGTGGTAGGACTCGCCGCTTATGTGCGGTGAGGCGATAACCTGGCTGACGGGACGCCTGGCCGTGGCGGCGGCGGCAGGATCGTCAGCCAGGTCCAGGACCATGCTGACGGTGTAGCCCGCAGCGCCCCCCGCACCTCCACTGCGGGCGCCCTTCCCTCGATGCCGCAAGAAAGCAGGACCATCACCGCCCTTCCTTGAGCCTTTCTTGTACTCGTCCACGTTGTCGATGCTGACAGACTTCAGCTGGTGCTTCAGGAGAGGCCCCCCGAGGCGCGGGTGTACCGCAGGGGGGTGCGCGGCGGCCTCCTGCATGCTGAGTGTGTTCTCGTGCAGCAGGGAGTAGAAGTCCTGCTTGAGGGACAGGATCTCGTCCCTGAGGTGGGTGAGGTCCTCGCATGACGCCACGATGCAACGCTCCTCAGCGACTATCTCCTCGGCCTGACTCTTCTTGCCCTTCCGGGAGAGGATCTCCGCCTTGATGGCAGCGATCTCGTTCTTCAGTGCAGTGATGTCCAGGGCGGCACCGAGCCCCGCCGCCGCCCCGTCCTTCCCAGCCACGCCCGACGGGGGGCTGACAGAGGCAACTTCCTGCTCCTGATTCTCCCGCACACTGTGAGGGGAGGCGGTGGGCCAGGGCAGCGGGGGTATGTGGGGGGCGGTGAGGGGAGTGGAGGCGGGGATGGTGGTGTCGGCATGGGCAGCGTGAGAGGCGGGACAGAGTGTACCACGCGGGGGTGTGAGGGGGGCTGCGTCCCTTCATGGTGATGCAGCTTGTTCTTGGACGCCCCACTCTTCTCCCTGCCATGGTCATACCCGCCGGACTCCTCCGCGTGTAGCGTGCTGCCCCCCTCGCCCTTGTCTGACCTCTCCTGACTGGGGCAAATATCAGGTTGCAGTGTTGCCGTCTCGAGGCTCCGCACCGCTCGCCCTTCCACCCCCGCTTCTGGCTGGCCGGTCTTGCCGCTGACGACACCACCTACAATGGTTTCTTGGAGAGCCGCAGGACCCGTCAGATCCTGGCGTGGCGCGGATTGCTGGTGTCCTTGAGGTGACCGCTGGGACGATCCGGCAATGGCCCCAGGCTGCGGCGGTGAAGGGACAGGAGGCAGGTCTTCACTTGTGGAGTCCTTGGTGAGGTCCACAATAGCCCTGATCACCTCCTCGCTCTCAGACTGAACCTTGGGGTCAACAACATGACAAGGCGGCGATGGCAGCTCCTCCGCGTTCAGGGCACGTGGCGTGGTGGCCTTGGGAAAACTGGCATCCGGTGACCAGTGGCGGCGCGTGAGATCGAGGACAAGTGTACTCCTTACCATGACTTCCGCGCCCTCGGAGTCTAGCTGACTCAAATTATCCACCTCCGTGTCTGTGTCAGAGTGTTGCTGTTCAAGGTCCGCCAAGGACTCCTCGATGTTCTCCTCTAAATGCTGGTCGTAGTCTCCCTCATGGGTGTCCCGGGCCGTTGGGAGGGGAGAGGCGGGCACGGGTTCCCTGGAGGGACTGGGGCTGGACGAGCTCACCACCGAGCTGATCACCGAGCTGACGCAAGATCCCACTTGACATCCGATGACAGACGCGTCCAGCGATGGCAGCGAGCCCACCGAGGCGCTGGAAGAGAGACTGTCGCGCCGCTCCAGCACCATGGCCGAGGAGGTCTCTTTGGCCTCCCTGATGGCGCGCATCATCTCCTCCTGCAGCGAGGAAAATCCTTGCACCGCCTGCAGGAGGGGGTTTCTGGCCCCCTGGCGGGGGGTCTGTGGGTCATGGGAGTCCTCCGGTGGGTCACATCGGGAAGCAGCCACAGGTTCGCTGGGCGGGTGGATCATGGAAGACCGAGGAACACGACGGGCTCCTGGAGACCCAGGAGGACTTGGAACCGCAGAGGAGGAAGACGGAACGAGGTGCGAGATATCTGGAGAGCGGGGTGGGAGTTGGCCAGGCGAGGCCTCGGGTGGCGTTCCTCTAGGGGAGCAGCGCGGCCCGGCCGAGGCTCGCGTGGCAGACACACTGAGCGCCTCCACAGATTCATACTCATTTGAGTCACGCTCGGTGCTCCAACCCAACGTGGCCGCCCACGGCTCCTCCCTGCCACTCACGCCCCTCCAGATGACGGCCAGCAGCCTCGTCAGCACCACCACGCCCGCGGTGACGCTCCACCGCCACACAGCCCCCACGGCGCCCACCATCCAGCGAGGCTCAAGCCACGCCCACCACCCATCCTGGCACGGCTCACCGCCATCACCTCGACGCCTTCGTTCCTTGTGGGTCCTTTGGCGGCGGAGTACCTTGCGCTCCCTTCTGGCCTGAGAGTCCAGCAGCGGCTCCCGCATATGGTCGCGGCCGTGGTGGTGTTGGCTCTGTTCTGGCGGCAACATCACGCCGGGGCTCCACCAGGGCAGCAAGTCGGCGGCATCTTGGCCGCCCATTTTCACTCGCCGTTGCCTCCACACCCACCCGTTCTGGCCCCCACCCGCCGCCACAGTACCCGGGAGGCACAGCAGCCCCCGCCGCTCACGCCCCGGAGGCCCTGTCGTGCTGGCGGCCACGCTGCTCACACTCGGCGACGAGGACACGTGACTCCGTGAGTCTCCTGGCCACAGGGTATTCACATGACAGCCGGGGAGCGCGCCAGGCACACGGCCGCGCCCCGCTCACTACCCGCCGGGACTGCTGCCGCTGCCAGCTCCTGGGGGCTGATTCTGGTCCCCGCCCCGATCAGCTGGTGGGGGAGGCTGGGCTCGGAGGGACGGAGAGTCGGGCACACAGCCGGCGCTGGCATCAAGTCAGGGCAAGCCGCCAGCCACCCTCACTTTGGCTGGCCGGGGCCTTATAATATACCGCCACACTGGCCGCCTCCACGCACGCCACGCCAACACTCTGTTCTCTACACTTCCTTCCCTAAGCCTGTCTGCCCTGCGTGTGTGTACAATACATAGAGAGGATGAACGAGGCAGGGAAGGAGGGAGGAGGGCGAAACCACAAGGGGAGCACGTAAGAGCAGGGTGAATGGGAGGCAGGGAGGCAGGGAGGGGCGCCTCCTGGGTATCACTGCGTCACCACCACACCACCACAGATGCCGGGAGTCACCACCACCACCATCACCACCACGACTGTATCATCACCACCACCACTACTGCCTCACTGCCTCCGTCCCGGCCACGCCCCCTGACCCTGGCTGGGGCACACGCCGAGCCCTCACGGGGAGAAAGTTTTTGCCACGCAGGGGAGGAAGTGGGGGTGAGGCAAAAGCAGGGTGGGTGATGGGGAGAGAAAGAGTGAGAGAGGAGGGGTGGGGGGCATTGAGTGAAGGTTTGCGGGCGAGGCCACTAAGCAACGGCGTGAGTGTAAAGTCTCCCTCCCGCGACTACCATCACGAACATGTCCTCGCTACCTTTCCACCAGCGTCATTATAGATCCCTCCACCACCACCACCACCACCACCACCTCCGCCTCCTCCACCACCTCCACCTCCACCACCACCACCACCACCACCACCCACCTCCACCTCCACCACCACCTTCACCGCCTACCAAACACGCAACACAGCCAACTCCTTGCACGCTCCCCTCCCCCTCCTTCCTCCCCGCCCCCCCCTTCCCCTCCTTAAAGGTGCAGCCCTAACCCACCCATGAATGGCCGCCGAATTAAAGTTTTTACTGAGCATTACAACTTTCTAGTTTAAACGTCGAGTAAATCTTGAAAGGTTTCTATAAGGGCGGAAGGAGGTACGCTGAGGGATTTTTTTTTTCTCTCTCTCCTCTCTCTCTTTATGTGTATGTGTGTGTATGCACGTGGTTCCTTAGGTGTCAAATGAGGGCAGTGGTGGAGGTGGTGGTGAGTGAGTGGTGAGCGGAGGGGTGTGGTGGGTGGGTGATGACAGCAGGGTGGAGTGATGAGGGGTGTGGTGGCAGGGTGGAATGATGAAAGAGTGTGGAGGCAGGGTGGTGATGACAGTAGGGTGTGGTGATGAAAGGGTGTGGAGGCAGGGTGGTGATGACATCAGGGTGGAGTGATGAGGGGTGTGGTGGCAGGGTGGAATGATGAAAGAGTGTGGAGGCAGGGTGGTGATGACAGTAGGGTGTGGTGATGAAAGGGTGTGGAGGCAGGGTGGTGATGACAGTAGGGTGTGGTGATGAAAGGGTGTGGAGGATGTGGTGGCATAATGGGTGGTGGTGATGGTGGTGGTCACGTGCTGCTGCTTCTCTAGTTGTTGTTGTTGTTGTTATTGGAGGAGGAGGAGGAGGAGGAGGAGGAGGAGGAGGAGGAGGGGGGGGGAGGGGGGGGGGGGGGCCCACGGTAAGCCCGGACGCCCACAACCCCCCCACACCCGGGAACACAATTGGTTACCTCCCCCCCTTCCTCCTCCTCCTCTTCCTCCTTCCTTCGTCCTCCTCTTCCTCCACCTCACAACTATATATCACAACACCGTGGCGGGACAAACAACACCCCACGTGGCACCTCCCTTCGTAAACACATTGCAGAAAACACACAAACACGCACACGATAGGTAGGCATTGTACACACACGCACGCAAACACTCGCAAAACACTCGTACACACACACGAGATAAGAAGACACGAGGACCACGAGTCTTAACACGAGTAAGGCGACGGACTGACTGCCACACACCACACACACACACACACACACACACACACACACACAAAACAAGGGGTAGTAGAGTAAGAGGAGAGATCGTAGGGGGTGACAAGGGTAGGCAGGGGGTATGCCTCTGAGGTTAAGAAGCTGCCAACACCCTATATCATCCCCCCCTACCCTGGCACCCCCCCTACGTCACTCCACCCACACCACAAGGCTGCCTCACCACTGTCTGTCTGCTGGTGCGGTGTTCTTGGTGCGTCTTGACCAATCAGAAGCGTGCCTGTGCCTCCTGCAGCGCTGTGATTGGTCAATATGTTCAGGAAGGTTTTTTTTTCCTAAGGTGTGGGTGAACCAGTGTATATTTTTTTGTTTTTTGGGGGGTGAGTTATTAAAGCGAGGGATTGGGGGGCAGAAGGGGGGGCAAGACAGACAAAGAGATGTAGGTAAAAGATTATAATAAAGGAAAACTTAAATAATAGGTGATAATAATGCGATAAATAGGTTAAATAAAGGTGATGATAAAGGAAAAAAGATGACAGAAATAAATACCTAAGAGAAAATAGGAAAAATATGGAGGAAAGAAAACACAAAAAAAATATATAAGTAAAGAAAGTATAAGTATAAGTGAAATGAAAGAAGGAAGAGAAGAAAAGAAACTAATTTATGATGAAACAAAAGAAATAGAGAAAATAGGAAAAATATGGAGGAATGAAAACATAACAAAAATATATAAGTAAAGAAAGTAAAGGAAACAAGTGACAATGAAAGAAGAAAGAGAAGAAAGGAAACTAATTACCGCCCTAACTGCCCTACTAAATTATCCAGAAATTAGGGAAAGGGTGGAATAGAAGGGGTCAAGGGAATGGATGGGGTGTTAGGTCAGGGAGGAGGACGAGGTCAGAGGTAAGGGTCAAAAGGGGAAGGAGGTAACCCATGTAAGAGCCCCCCCCCCCCCCCCCCCACCCCCGGCCCCAAAAACGCCCCCCCCCTTTCCCCTCCCGAATTTCCCGGGTTGCCCAAAAAAATTTATGGCCATAAGGGGACAGGGGAGGTTAGAAGGGGGGGGGGGGGGAGGAAAGGGAGGGGAGATAAAATGAACGGAGGAGATGGAGGAATGGGGAGGGAGGGGAAATGAGAGGAGGCAGTGAGAGGGGAGAGATAGGGGAGGTGGGGAAGAGAGGGTTTAGGAATGAAAACAAAGGAGGAAGAGGGGGAAAAGAGGGAGAAAGAGGGGTAAAACAAAGAGTAAATGAGTTGCCGGAGAAGAAAGAAGAGGAGGAATGTGAAGAATGAACCCAAAAAAAAAGGGAGAAAAAAGGGAGAGAGAGAGGGGGAAAAGAGAGGGAAAAATGGAAAAAAAAAAAGGGGGGGGGGAGAGAAAAAGGAAGAGAGGGAGAGGAGAGAGAGCAGGGGGGGGGGTTTGTAAATGAAACACCCCATGGACAAGGCTAATTAATATTCAAGGCCAAACATCCTTATTATGTCCAAGGCTGTGCTCCAGACACCTGCAGAAGGCGCCCTTACCTTCACGCCCTCACCACGCCCACGCCCACACCCACAAGTCACTCACCCTCATCCCTATACACCTTCACCCCAACGCTAGGCAACCCCAACCCCCACCTCCCCCCAAACCCTTAGTATTCCTGCCAAACCCAAAATACCCCTCTCTCAACATAAGTTTATAACCCCCCACATCACTCCACCCCATTCCAGCCCCCCCCCCCCAACACACACCTCCCACCCCCACTAATCCCCACCCCCTTCAATAACCCCCCCAACCCCCACCCCACACCTCCCACGCACACCTTAACTTCAAGGAAAAAGGTATAAGGTCATCCAAGCCCTAAAAATGCCGAAAAACGCAGAACAGAAGGTACGTGTCTTGTTTTTGTTTACATGTCAAACACACACAACCCCCCCAAACCCCACACACCCCCACCAAAACACACACCCACACGATAAGGGGATTAGGTAATCGTTCTCACATAGCTAAAAATAATATAGCTAAATAGATCATAAATGGACATAAATGGATATTGATAAAGTAATAGATAACATAATATATAGATAAAATACAGTAAAAAAAAAAAAAAAGGTAGATAATAGATAATCAATAGTAGAAGATAATAGTAATCATAAGGCTAATATAAAATAGATATATAATAGATGTGAATAGAAGATAAGTAAATGGGCTAATACAAAAAATCGGATACAAAGGGGGGTGCCAGAGAGAGAGAGAGGAGGGGAGAGAGAGGAAGGGGGGGGGGGGGGAGGGAGAGAGAGAGAGAGAGAGCGAGAGAAAAAGAGGGGGAGAGAGAGAGAGAGAGAGGAGGAGGAAGAACTCCCTCTCCCTCCACCGTGGGAACTTTCTCAACCACATTTCATGGACGGTTTCCCGTGTGGTGTGTGTGTGTGTGTGTGTGTGTGTGTGTGGTGTGGTGGTGTGGGTTTGTGTGGGGTGTGTTGTGTGTGTGTGGGTGGGGTGTGGGGTGGGGGGTGTGGGTGTGTGGTTGTGTGTGTGTGTGTGTGTGTGTGGGGGTGTGTTGTGGGGGGGGGTGGGGGGTTGGGGGTTTGGGGGGGGGGGGGGGGGGGGGGGGGGGGGGGAGATGGCGGGGAGTCATGGCCATCGACCCCCCGCGCCTCAACAACCCGGGGGTCGAAAAACCCCGCAGGCACGGGGATTTCTTCTTCTTCTTCTTCCAAGAATGTTAGTGGTTTTTTAAATTTATGGGATACCTAATTTTTTAAGGTCTCTCTCTCTCTCTCTCTCTCCTTCTCCTCTCTCTCTCTCTCTCTCTTCCCCCCCACACACACACACACGATAGTTCCCCCCTCACTGCCTCGGTAAATCACCTGTGAAAAAAGAAAAAATCAGGTTAATCACAGTAAGAAAAAAATCCAATATTTAAAAGAGGGAAAAGAGAAGAGAGAGGAGGGGGAAAGGGGGGAAGAGAGGGGAGAGGGAGAGAGAGGAGAGAAGAGAGAGAGGAGGGGAGAGAGGGGGGGAAAAGAGAGGGGGAGAGGAGAGAGAGGGAGAGAGAGAGAGAAAAAGGGGGAGAAGAGGAAAAAGGGGGGGGGGAGGGAAAAGGGGGGGAAAAAAAAAAAAAGGGGGGGGAAAAAAAATAATAAAAAAAAGGGGGGGGGGGGGGGGACAAAGGGGGGGGGAAAAGAAAAAAAAAAAAAAAAAAAAAAGAAATTTTGGGCCCCCCCCCCCCTTTTTTTTTGGGTTTCCCCCCCCCCCCCCAAAAAAAACCAAAAAAAAAAACAACCCCCCAACCCCCCCCCCCCCTCCTCCCTTTTTTTTCCCCTTTTCCCCCCCTTTACAAAAAAACAAAAAAAAACACAACAAACAAAAAAAAAAAAAAAACAAAACAAAAAAAAAAAAAAACCCCAAAAAAAAACTTTAAGAAAAAAAAAAGAAAAAAAGGGAAAACAAGAAAAATTTAAAAGAAAAAAAAAAGGGGGGAAAGAGAGAGAGAGAGAGGAGAGGGAGAGAAAAAAGGGGGAGAGAGAGGGGAAGGGAAAAGGGGAGGGGGAGGGAGGAGAAGAGAAAAAGAGAGAAAATACAGAAAAGAAGCCCCCTTTAAAAAACAAAATTTCCCCCACCCCCATACCCCCCCTTTTCCCCCTTTCCCCCCCCTCCCTCCCCACCACAACCCCCCCACCTCAAAAAAACGCCCAAAACAAAAGACAAACCTTTTGCGTCGTGTATTGAAAATAAAAAGCCATCAAACCCCCCCCCCAAACCCCCCCCAACCCCCCCCAGACCCCCCCAAAAACCCCCCCAAAACCCCCCCCCCGACCCCCAGCCCTTACCAACCCATCATATTTTACGACCCCCCCCCAAACCCCAACTTCCCCCACCTTGCCTAACCATACCAAATTTTTTTTTCCCCTAGAGGTGCAGAGAGAGAGAGAGAGAGGGAGAGAGAGAGAGAGAGAGAGGAGAGGGAGAGGGAGAAGGGCCAAGAGAGAGAGAGAAGAAGGAGAGAGAGAGAGAGAGAAAGAGAGAGAGAGAGAGAGAGAGAGAGAAGGGGAAAACACTAAACAAATCATCACCCCACAAATTTTCCCCTCTCTCTCTCTTCTCTCTCTCCTCTTCCCCTCTCTCTCTCTTAAAAGAGGGCAAATTTATTACTGCAGCAACTCTAATGTTAAAACACAGATAAACGATAACAGACAGACAAAGTTTTGTGAGTGAGAGAAATAAAGAATAAACACACACACCACACACACACACAAAAAAACAAACACACACCCAAACACAAAACACACACACACCCACACACAACCACCACACCACACCCCCCACAATTCACCCCCCGCCCCCCTAACGCCCCCGAGGGAGACAGGAAGTTCAGGGGGGGGGGAAGGGACTTGAACCCCGCAGGGATCAATGTTCCGTACCTCCCCTCCCACCGCCACCCGCAAAAACTAAAAAAAAAAGACTTAGAGGGGAAAACTCGGTCTTCACAAAAAAACAGTTCGTCTCAGTTTTTCTCTCTCTCCTTTCCCCTCTTCCCCCTCTCTCTTCTCTCTCTCTCTCTCTCAACAATGTACGCTAGATTTTACTCCCCATAATTATGCCGCAACTTGAGGAGAGAGAGAGAGGAGGAGAGAGAAGAGAAGAGAGAGAGAAGAGGAGAGAGAGAGAGAAGGAGAGGAGGAGAGGGGAGAGAGGAGGAGAGAAGAGAAAGAGAGAGAGAGAAGAAGGAAGAGAAACATATACATTCATTCACACTCATTTCCCCACCGTTAAGCCACTCACTCACTCACGCCACCTGCTCCCACTCATGATGGTTTTGTTTACATTCTGGTCTATAGAGAATAAGTTAAGGAAATAATAATAATACCTCTCTCCCTTCTCTCTCTCTCTATATAACGTTATCTTTTTTCTTATAAAACCCGCAACTGACTCCCTTTACCACTTCCCTTTTTCCCCCTTTTTTTCCCTGGTAACACTCTCATCCACCTTCCTATAATGTTTATTTTTTCCCCCCTTTCCTCCCCACCCTTTACTTTCCCCCTGTGTTCCACCCTTACAAAAACACACATTTCATGACCCCATACAAGCCTAAAATACCCCCACAAACATAGTAGTAGTTAGCCATAGATTACAGCTTTCAACTTTCCTCACAAATTCCATGCAGTTTTTCCATACTGCATGGTATCACTTCATTTCCGGCCAGCTTCGGGGAGGAGCCTTCTACTTTCCTATCCTTTCTCTCTTATAATCTAGTTAGTGTAGTGTAGTTAAATCAAACAGCCATGTAAGGATCTAATGGTCTGTTGCTGTTTGTGTTTCCTTTGTATTCCTCCTCCTCCTCTTCATGCGCTAAATCAAGCAGCCATGTAAGGATCTAATGGTCTGTTGCTGTTTGTGTTTCCTTTGTATTCCTCCTCCTCCTCTTCATGCGCTAAATCAAACAGCCATGTAAGGATCTAATGGTCTGTTGCTGTTTGTGTTTCCTTTGTATTCCTCCTCCTCCTCTTCATGCGCTACCTTCAATAATTCTTCTTCACTCCTACTCTTCTATCACAATCAATTATTTCCTTTAATTTTTCCTACCACCAAGTTCTTGATAATATTCATGTATTGATATTGCATTATCATTCACTATTAAAACCTTGTCCTCTCCTTCCCCCTCTTCAGTCATTCTTTATAGCAGTCATGAATATTTGATACATAATCTTTCATCAGTTTACGCTTTCATCATCATCAAATTCTTTTTCATTTTCTTAAACTACACACAACATTTTCCTCCTTCATTTTCAACTTTTAATATTTAGCTTAATATTTTTTTTGCATTTTCATGATTTTTAGTATTTATTTCTCCTTCCTTGGTTTCTCACTTTCATTTTATAGCATGATTTCTAGCATTTTCATGATTTTTAGCATGATTTCTAGCATTTTCATGATTTTTACCCTTCAATTCTCACTTTAATTTTTTTAGCATGATTTTTAGCATTCATTTCTCACTTTCATTTTTATAGCATGATTTCTAGCATTTTCATGATTTTTACCCTTTATTTATCACTTTCATTTCTCACTTTAATTTTTTTTAGCATGATTTCTAGCAATATCATGATTTTTACCCTTTATTTATCACTTTCATTTCTCATTTTCATTATTTTGTATGATTTTTTAAGCATTTTCATTATTTTAAGCATTTATTTTTCTTCCTTCACCCTGACACTCCCTCATACTCTGCCCTTAACTCTTCCTCTATCCCTCACACTCCCTTATACTCACACCCTCCTTCTCCTCTTCTTCCATTCCTCACACTGACTTACTTTCCTCATACTTGACTCATACTTTCATAACAACCTGTCGCTACTACTACATACGCACTATTTTTTTTTACCCGTGTTGCCAATTCCACGCTTTAAAAAATGAAAAATACGAAAAATATGAAAAAAGAAAAATACGGAAATTATAAAAAAATCTGTGCATAGAGGTGAAAATCCTATTGTGTTTCCTTTTAATTATCGCCTTTCAAGATATGGTGTTGGAAAAATAGGAAAGTATGAATAAAAGGAAAAAAAGAAAAAGATGAAATAAAAAGGAAAATGTTGAAAAATCTGTAGAGGTGAAATCATGGTGTATTTTAAGCCTTTCGTAGTGGGTCCAGTTCGTTGTTTTTGTGGTAATTTTCCGCCCCTTGATTTCCTGCTGTGAAACGCACCGGGGAATGAAATGATGTTAATAATGGAAAGTGAAAACTCAGGGACGAAACTTGCTGAAAAATGATAATGATAAAGAGAGAGCAGAACGAAGGAGAGAGAGAGAAAGGGAGGAGAGAGAGAGAGGGAGAGAGAGGGGAGAGAGAGAGAGAGAGAGAGAGAGGGGGAGGAGAGAGAGAGAAGAGAGAGAGGAGGTGGGGGTGTATTTTTCTTTGTCATATGAGCCCCTTCGTACTGGTGTTGGCTGTAGTTGTACGTGTTGTGTGGGTGACTGGAATCTGTTATCTCGTGGTATCCTATTCGTCTTTAATTATCGCCTTCTTGGGCATAAGTAGTTATTCCCGTAAAAGTACAAGCTCTTAGTACACGCAAAAAACAAATAATAATGATATAATAATCAGAAGCAAAACGGTAACAAAATTTTAAAGGAATTAGGGGCGCAAAGGGGGGGGGGGAGGGGGGAGAGGGGAGAGGGGGGGGGAGGGGGTTAGGAGCCATTATTCTTACATAAATTTTAGGAGCAGTTGCCCCCCCCTTATATACCTCCCTCCCTCTGTGTGGTGGTGTATGGTGTGGTGTGTTTTTTGTGTTGTTGTGTGTGTTGTGTGTTGTGTGTGTTGTTGTTGTTGTGTGTTGCTGTGTGTGTTCGTTGTTGTGTGTTGTGCTCTGTTGTTGTGCTTTGCTGTCTGCCTGCGTGCTGCTGCGGCTCGTCTCGACGTGCAGTGCGTAGCTGCTGAGTGAACGCAACGCATGCGTGCAGTAGTGTGAAGTAATCTGCGGCAATGCGTGCAATTGTAGATTTGGGGTGCGCTATGGGGGTGTGTGGTGGTGGTGGGGGTGGTGTGGTGTGTGTGTAGTGGTGGTGGTGTGGGGCTGTGTTCTGTGGTAATGTGTTGGTGGGTGTCCGCCCCTGTGTTGTGTTGTGTGTTGTGTGTTGGTGTGTGTGTGTGGTGTGTGTGTGTGTGTGTGTGTGTGTTGTGTGTGTGTGTGTGGTGTTGTGTGTGTGTGTGTGTGGTGTGTGTGTGTGTGTTGTGTGTGTGTGTGTGTGTGTGTGCGTGGTGTTGTGTGTGTGTGGTCGTGGTGGTGTGTGGTGGTGTGGTGGTGTGTGTGTTGGTGTGTGTGGTGCGTGCGTGTGTGTTGTGTGTGTGTGTGTGTGGTGTGTGTGTGTGTGTGTGTGTGTGTGTGGTGTGTGTGTGTGTGTGTGTGTGTGTGTTGTGTGTTGTGTGTGTGTGTGTGTGTGTGGTGTGTGTGTGTGTGTGTTGTGTGGTGTGTGTGTGTGTGTGTGTTCCCTCTACGCTCAATCCTCTATATGAATAACAGGACAACTTTTACCTTACTCAGCTCACCACAAAAAAAAACACTATATGAAACAAAAACACATATATACATTTTACGTCTATCTTAATACAAAAAAAACGATCTATATCAGAAAATACCATCATAAATCTATACATACATCATTGCATTTCTTAAACTTTTCCACTCGTCGTATATTCACATGAAAAAAAAAATTACCTACGTCTGTGTCCTATATATGTCATCAGTGGAGAGTGTCTTATGTCGCCCAGCCATGTGTCCCCAAGCCTACAGCCCCATTAAAGGTCCACTGCACAACCCACTCCACCCCACCCGCCCACACACACACACACACAACACAACACACACACAACACAACCCCCTCCTCTTCCACCCCACCACACACAACACAACCCCCTCCACTTCCACCCCACAACACACACACAACACAACCCCCTCCTCTTCCACCCCACCACACACACAACACAACCCCCTCCTCTTCCACCCCACCACACACACAACACAACCCCCTCCACTTCCACCCCACCATACACACAGAAGGTCGGTAACTCACAACGCACCCCCCCTATCCAAGCCCTGCCCTTAGCTACCCCACCCTCAATGGCGCTAAGGGAACGCTGCCGCTGCTGGTGTGATGGGGAATGGGAGGGGAAAGCGAGGGGAGATGAGTAATGGGAGAGGGGAGACGGGATGAGGGTGAGGCAGGTCACGGATGACTGACCTGACCTCGTAGCTCTAATGGGATGACCTGTACACACACAACACACACACACACACACACACACACACAAGTAAAATAAAAATGTTGGTATGGAGACGGGACCATACGAGTGTAGCCCGAGTCAGGCCCTGTAAAATACTAGGTAAAACACACACACACACACACACCAATACACACACACATACCAATACACACACACACACACATACACACACACACACACCAATACACATACACACCCACAAGCACACACCACTACACACACACACACACACACACAAAACACACACACACACCAATACACACCCACAAACACACACACACACACACCAATACACACACACACACACACACCAATACACCCACACCCACACCCACACACACACAACAATACACACACACACACACACACACACACCATCACGTCCAGGTTTTGCTAAGATGACAACAGTTTCCGTAGTGCTGTGATGTACATTTCCGGCCCACGCCCTCCTCTGCGGCAGGGCGTGGCGGGGTGGCCTGGCAGGGTGGAGCGCCAAGGACCCGACGAGCCCTGCCCCGCCCCTGAGGCTGCCGGGGGAGGGGGGGAGGGCGCTACAGACCCATCTCGTAAAGGGACAAAGACTGGATGCTTTCTCTCATATTTGCTGCTTTTTTCCCTCTTTCACGCAAATGGACTTAATAATAGACGAGAAAATAACGAGGGAATAAACGAGAACAGGAAAAAGGAGACGAGGAGATGAGGGAATAAAGAAGTAAATAAACGTCGGGAAGAAAAAAAAGAGGCGATTCCAAAGCGGCACCGATAAGGACATGAGTAACTAAACACTCCTAAAGACGAGGATCCAATTTAGCTCCTGTGGTGACGTGATCTTAACAAAAAAAACATAAGAAAATAAGGAAGCTACAAGAGGCCGCGAGACCTACACATGGTAGTTTCTGTTACATAACACTACCTACATCCACCTTTCATCCCCATCCATGAAATTGTCTAGCCTCCATTTGAAACTCCCTATTGACTCCGCACTAACTACCTGATAACTGAGTCCATTCCAATCATTTACCACCCTAAAAAATAATTATTTCCTCTCGTAAAGGAACTTAGTCACACGAAGTAAACAAAACGAGAGATAAAAAAAAACACGACCAAGGAAGCGAGTAAATTAACGCCCCAATTAGCGTTGTGATGCACTGTAACACAACACCTTATTACCCTTGTTGTGTAAGGGTGTGCGTGGCCGTGGGCGCGCATCCCTAGTCCTTTGGGTATTAGGGTATCACTTACTCCACTCCCCTCATACCCTTACCCTCCCTCATACCCTTACCCTTCCTCATGCCCTTACCCTCCCCTCATACCCTTACACTCCCTCATACCCTTACACTCCCCTCATACCCTTACCCTCCCCTCATACCCTTACCCTCCCCTCATACCCTTACCCTCCCCTCATACCCTTACACTCCCTCATACCCTTACACTCCCCTCATACCCTTACTCCCCTCATACCCTTACCCTCCCCTCATACCTTACCCTCCCTCATACCCTTACCCTTCCCTCATACCCTTAACCACTCCCCTCATTACCCTTATACTCCCCTCATACCCTTACCCTCCTCATACCCTTACCCTCCCTCATACCCTTACACTCCCTCATACCCTTACACTCCCTCATACCCTGACACTCCCCTCATACCCTTTCACTCCCTCATACCCTTACACTCCCTCATACCCTTACACTCCCCTCATACCCTTACACTCCCTCATACCCTTACACTCCCCTCATACCCTTACCTCCCTCATACCCTTACACTCCCTCATACCCTTACACCTACCCTCATACCCTTACACTCCCCTCATACCCTTACCCTTCCCCCCATACCCTTACCCTCCCTCATACCCTTACACTCCCCTCATACCCTTACACTCCCTCATACCCTTACACTCCCCTCATACCCTTACCTCCCTCATACCCTTACACTGCCCTCATACCCTTACACTCCCCTCATACCCTTACCTCCCCTCATACCCTTACCTCCCTCATAACCCTTACCCTACACTCCTCATACCCTTACACTACCCTCCAACCCTTACACTCCCCTCATACCCTTACCCTTCCTCATACCCTTACCCTCCCTCATACCCTTACACTCCCCTCATACCCTTACACTCCCCTCATACCCTTACACTCCCTCATACCCTTACACTACCCTCATACCCTTACACTCCCCTCATACACTCATACCCTCATACTCCTTACTCCCGGGTCATTCTCCTCTCAGCCCTTGTTTGCGAAAGAACGAAAGAAAAAAGAAAGAAAGAAGGAAAAACCCACCAGATACTTCCAATAGCCTGACGACCTTTTCCTTCACATCTTTCAAAACATAGAAATTGTCAGAATTGTGTTACAGAATGAATAACACCGTATTCTAACACTACCATGACACTATAGCCACTACAAACCCCTTCACTGTTCACTATACACGCATTCACTCTCCTTATACACTATACTTATATATTAGCTACTTTTTTTTTTTTTTTTTTTTTTTTTTTTTCATTTGTGCCTATAGCGCCTGTAGGCAGTGGTGATCCAGGGCTTATTGCTTATTGCCTTCACTATTGTTTTTGGTGTTCTGTCCATTACTCTGTTTCATTTTATCCACAAAAAGTAAAGGGAAAAGAGCTGTGACGTTTATGCTAAAAAATAAAAAAAATAAAAATAATAATAATAATACAATCTGACCTACAAAAAAAAGATCAAGAACAGTAAACAACAACAACAATAAAACAAAAATGCAACAGAATAAAGGAGAAATCTACAACAGACTACAGTGCCTACATCTAGAAAGCCAAGAAAAAGCTACATGCCACCTACAAAATAAGGAAAAAACAACATACTACCATCAAAATAAAGAAACAAAACGACATGCTACCGACGAAATGAATAAAAAACTAAATTCAAGCTACACAACAAAACATATGCCTACAAAATACAAATAAAAATCTTACGTTAGTGTTGAATTTTCGGAATTTTGCGGTGACACTGAATACATTTTGCAATATTTCTAAAAGCCTGATCCCTACCCCCCGCTCCCCCCAACCCCCCTTGCCCCAGCTCCCCCCAACCCCTCTTGCCCCAGCTCCCCCCAACCCCCTTGCCCCCGCTCCCCCCACCCCCCACCTCGAATCCCCCACCTTTTTCCTCTCGGGGTGGGTTTTGACCAGTGTTGCCAAACCCTGAAAGTTACGACCGAGTGGTGGAAATTATTTAGAAAACAATAGCTTTTCATAGACTGGCGAAAAGGAGGAAGAGGAAGAAGAAGAGGGAGAGGAGTTGGAGGTCTAGGAGGAGGAGGAGGAGGAGGAGGAGGAGGAGGAGGAGGAGGAGGGAGGAGGAGGAGGAGGAGGAGGGGAGGAGGAGGAAAGGGGGTAGGAGAAGGAGAAGGAGGAGGAGGAGGAGGAGGAGGGAGGGGAGGAAGGAGGAGGGGGAGGAGAGAGGAACGTCTTGGGACGCAAAAATTAGGTAGATCAGAGTAGCCATAAGAAAAGAGACAAAAGAGAGGTGTGTAAGAGAGAGAGGAGATGAGGAGAGGAGAGAGAGAGAGAGAGAGAGAGAGAGAGAGGAGAGAGAGGAGAGAGAGAGAGGAGAGCAGAGAGAGAGAGAGAGAGAGAGGGAAA
>JACEEZ010008617.1:247500-280000 GCA_016584305.1 Chionoecetes opilio
CCCTCACACCACCACACCACCACCCCAACCCCACCACCACACCACCCTACCCACCCCACCACCCCACCCCTCACCACCCACCCCCCCCCACCACCACCACTACCCTACCCCTACCCTACCCCCACCCCCACCACCACCACCAATATCACCACCCCACCACCACCACTCTCTCACCACCACCCCCACACACCCCACCCCCATCCCCCACTACCCTACCACCACCACCACCACCCCCCTACCACCCCCACCACCCTATCACCACCACCACCACTAAACCCCACACCCCCAGCCCCCTCCCTTTAAATCAACAAAGACCCCGCCCGCCCCCCTTCAGGGGGAAAAAGGAAAAAAGGAGGGGGGGGGAGGGCATCTCGTACAGCTTATTTTTCAAAAATGTAGATAAAACAAAGTAGAGTTCCTTGATTTGAGAGAGAGAGAGAGAGAAAAAAGAGAGAGAGAGAGAGAGAGGAGAGAGAAGAGGAGAGAGAAAGGAGCACGAAACTTTACCTTATTGAGTCTGTAAACCCCGGGGTTTAAAATGGTTTTGGTGTGTGTGTGTGTGGTGTGTTGTGTGTGTGGTGTGTGGTGTGTGTGTGTGTGTGTGTGTGTGTGTGTGTTTACCGTCTGCTTTTTTGTCAGGTTTCCATTTCTCTCCTCTCTCTCTCTCTCTCTCTCTCTCTCTCTCTTTTCCCTGCGGGGAAATGCTTGGAGTGGGGGGATAAAGGGAAAGGGAAAAAAAGGCCAAGGGGGGGGGGGGAAGAGAAAAGGGGAGAGAGAGAGGGGAGAAAAGAGAGAAAAGAGAGAGAGAGGAGAGAGAAGAGAGAGAGAGAGAGAGGAGAGAGAAAAAGAAGGAGAGGAGAGAAAGGAAGAGGGAAAGAGAAAGATAGGGGAGAGAGGAGGTGGAGGGGGGGCAGGGAAGGGGAAAGGAAAAAAGGAAAGGGAAAAGGGTAAAGGGGAAGGGGAAGGAGGGACGGAAGAAGGGGGGAGGAGGGGGGAGGAGGGGAGAGGAGGTAGGGGGAAAGGGGCCAGCTGAATTGGACAAGATGAAGGTGGTTTGTGCCTTTTCACTGCACATAACACCCACACACACCACAACACCAAACACACCCACACACACCACACACACACACACCACACCACCACTACGCACACAGATGAAAACGAATACGCGTGTGGGGTGTGTGTGTGTGTGTGTGTGGGTGTGTGGTGTGGTTGTGGTGTGTGAAAACCCCCCCAAATTTTAGTTTCCCCGTCCCAAACAGTCATAAAACAATTGCAACTCTCTCTCTCTCTCTCTCTCTCTTTTTTCTCTCTCCTTTCTCCTCTCTCTCTTTTTTTCTCCTTTTTTTCATTCCCTCTCTCAAACGAAACTAAAAACGTTTTTAAGATATAGCATTCTTTATCACCGACCTAAAACAAACACCACCCCCCAAACAAACACACACACCAAACACACACACACACACACACACACACCACACACCACACACACACACACCACACACACAAACACAAAAAAACACACACAACAAAACACCCAAAACCCTTTGGCACCAAAACAGCCGGGCGATAGGAGTGCCAGATGCAAAACTTCTACCCCTTTCCCCTGCTGCTGGAAATGGGGGGGGAAAAAAGAAAATTTAATCCCGATATCTCTGGGGCGGGTTAATTTGGGGGAATATTTTCTTTTCATGGGTTTTGTGGGTGATTGCAGTGATATTTTTCATTCTGGTTCATTTTTGACTAGTAGTATATTTGTTAGTTTATCCAGTGCTCGTTTATATATTTTGGTCTGTCTTGTGTCTGCGTTTAACTTTTCTCTCTCTCTCTCTCTCTCTCCTCTCTCTCTCTTTTCTCTCCTCTCTCTCTCTCTCCTCTCTGCTGTTTACCTCCTCTCTCTCTCTCTCTCTGGTTTACCTTCCCTCTCTCTCTCTTTTTACCTCCTCTTTTCTCTCTCTCTCTCTCTCTCTCTCTCTCTCTCTCTCTCTCTCTCTCTCTCTCATTAACATAAGATCAATACTCATATAAGATCACAGCGTGTAAAATTCACATCAACTATAAATGTTTTCATTCTCTCCTCTCTCTTTTCTCTCTCTTTCCTCTCTCTCTCTCTTCTCCCTCTCTCTCTTCTCTCTCTCTTCTCGTGAATATTCCCCCCGGGGGTTAACACTTTCCTTGAAACTGTTGCGACTTTTCCTCCTCTCCCCCCGCTTCAACCTTTTCCCTTTTTTTCTTTCATATTTTTACTCTTTCTATTAATAATCTGCCTCGCCTTCCGTTTCCTCCCTCTCTCTCTCTCTCTCTCTCTCTCTCTTTCATCCCTCCCTTTGAACCTCAATTTGTTTACGATTCATTATTTTCATCACATATTCTCTGTCATTTGCTCTCCCACTAAATTTATTTCCTCTCTCCTCTCGATCTCGTTTCACTCTTTTGTTGCTCGCTCGCTCATACATATTCTAGTTACGTTTTTCTTTTTTTCTATTTTTTCATTATTTAGCTGTTATTTCTCTTTCTTAATTACTTTCCTGATTCACTATACTCCTCTTTCTTTTCTTATTCTTTCTTAATTATTTTCCTTATTCACTATACTCTTGTTTTCTTATTCTCTTTCTTAATTACTTTCCTTATTCACTATACTCCTCTTCTGTCTTTTCTTATTCTCTTTCTTAATTACTTTCCTTATTCACTATACTCCTTTCTGTCTTTTCTTATTCTCTTTCTTAATTACTTTCCTTATTCACTATACTCCTCTTTCTTTTCTTATTCTCTTTCTTAATTATTTTTCCCTTTTCCTTTTACTTTTCCTGTCTTTTTTTATTTTTTCTTTAAATTTCTTCCTTATTACTATACTCTTCTTCTTTTCTTATCTCTTTTTAATTACTTTCCTTATTCATATCTCTTTTTTCATTCTTTTCTTTAAAACTTTCCCTTTTTCATATCTCTCTGTCTTTTTTTATTTCCTTCTTAATTACTTTCATATTCACTATACCTTCTCCTTTTCCCTTTTTTCTCTCTCTGTATTCCCGGTTTTAGTTTTCTTTTTCCCCCTCCTTTTACCCCCTTTTCCTTTTTCCCATTTTAAATTCTCCCCCCCTTTCCACCTCCTTCCTTCCTGAACCTTGGGGGTGCCTCCTTTCCTCCCTCCCTTCCGTTCATTACCTCCTCTACCCCCCCTCCTCCTCCTTCTCCCCTCCCCCTACTCCTCCTTCTCCCCCTCCTCCTCCTGGCTAGACAATCAATGGCAATGAGCTCTGCTGTGGTGAAGAAGATTACACACACACACACAGTTGCTTGCCTCCCCACCCCTGTAACTTGACCGACCACACGGACACTACTCAGCTACTACTACTACTACTACTACTACTACTACTACTCCCGTACTACACCACTATACTATTTCTACCCTATTTGCTTCTTTGTCTTTCTACCCTTTTTTCATGCTCATGCCTTTTGAACTTGCTAATGATGCCTCCCCCCCCCCCCCCGGGCCCGCTGCCAAGGTTTCTACTCATTCTCATCCCTATTCGTCATCTTCCTAATGCAAGAGTTAACAGTATCTTTATCTTTCTCCCCTTTTTACTGGTAAAAACTGGAATCTCTTCCTTTTTTTTATTTTTTCCCCTTTCTTATGACTTAAATTTTTTAAAAAAGAGTAACAAAACACCTCCCGACTAAATTGGCCACCCCTCTTTTTTATTTTTTTTCTTTATTTTTCTTTATAGGGACTGGGAACTAAACGGCTTGTGTTTCCCTTTTTTGCTGTGCCCTTTGGCCCTTCCTTTTGATGGAAAAAAAAAAAAAAAAAAAAAAAAAAAAAAAAAAAAAAAATACTACTACTCCTACTTGCTACTATTACTACTATTATTACTATTACTACACACATTTTCCTGCTGCAGTTCCTCCTCCTTTTTATACTACTACTATATTTATACTATACTATTTATATATATCTATATTTATACTATATCATAACTATACACACTTAGTTGCTCCTATTTGCCCTCCTTTTACTACTACAACGACAACTACAACAACAACTACTACTACTACTACTACTACTATAAAGACTTCTAAAACTCCAATCCTTGCTACCTTTTCCTTAATCTCGCATCACCATTCCCTACCTACCTTCCAACCTTTCCTTGCTACCTCAATCCTACCTTCCATCTCTTACCCTAAAGACCACCTCCTCCTTACCACCTTTGTCCCTTCCCTCTTCTCTTTAAGTTACCCCTCACGACGACCCTTTACCTCCTTTACACCCTCTAAGAACGTCTCTACAGGCCTCTACCTCTACTCTCTATCTCTACCTCTACCCGCCTCTACACCTTGACGAGACTCTACTAACTATATATAACCTCACCTTTCTCGTTCCCTTCGTTTCCTTTCCCTTTTTTTTAGACCCACCCTCTTTCCCTTTGAACTTCTACAGCCTCTAGTTGTCTCTCTCTCTCTCTCTCTCTCTCTCTCTCTCTCTCTCTCTCTCTCTCTCTCTCTCTCTCTCTCTCTCTCTCTCTCTCTCTCTTGTCGTGGTGGTGGTGGTTAATTTATAATCTTTATTTTTTCTTTTAATTTCCACTTCCTAGGCTGTTCCTAATTTTCATTATTCCTTTATTTTCTTATATTCTTTTATCTTTTTATTCAATTTTTTTTCACTGTTGACTTTATGGTGTAGAGGTTATTTTTTTCTTTTTTTCCCCGTTTTTGTGTCCTTTTGTTTTTTCTCTCCCATTTTGTGTCATTGTTTTGTTTTCTTTTTGTCTCTCCGTTTTTGTGTCCTTTTTTTCTTTCTATTTTTCTCTCCGTTTTTGTGTCCTTTTTATTCTCCCATTTTTTTTTTTTTTTTTTTCTCTCCGTTTTTGTGTCTTGTTTTTGTTCTCTCCCATTTTGTGTCCTTTTTTTTTTTTCTCTCCGTTTTTATGTCTTGTTTTTGTTCTCTCCCATTTTGTGTCCTTTTTTTTTTTTTCTCTCCGTTTTTGTGTCCTTATATATATATTTTTTTTTCTCTCCCTTTTTGTTTTTTTCTCTCCCATTTGTGTCCTTTTTTTTCTCCGTTTTTGTGTCCTTTTTGTTTTTTTCTCTCCCATTTTGTGTCCTTTTTGTTAGTTTTTTGTTTTTTTCTCTCCGTTTTTGTGTCCTTTTTTTTTTTTTTTTTTTTTTTCTCCGTTTTTGTTTTTTCTCTCTCCTATTTTGTGTCCTTTTTGTTTGTTTTTCTTTTGTTCTCTCCTTTTTGTATCCTTTGGGTGAGGTACCAAGGAAATAAATCTATTATTTCTCCTTGATTTCTTTTATTCCCGTGTTATGGTATTTGGTCTGAGCCTGTTTTATTCTTTGTTGGCTTGTTTGTTTGTGTTTTTTTTTATATATGTGTATGTGTTTATGGTTATCTGTCTGTCTCTGTTAGTTAGTGTCTGTCCATCTCTCTCTCTCTCTCTCTCTCTCTCTCTCTCTCTCTCTCTCTCTCTCTCTCTCTCTCTCTCTCGCTTTCATCACACCCAGAGGCTATGCTTAGAGGGAAAACGGCCCCCAACGACCCCCCTATGTCCTCCACCTTACCTGTCCCCCCTCACAGGTAAAACACACACACAAACACACACACACACACACACACACACAGTTGTAAAATTATAGATATTCGTATGTATATATTTCTATGTATAAGCCAGTCTGACATCTCTATAACTCTTAACCCCACCTCCAAATGCCCCTTTAAAGCCCCCTATCCTTTTACCCTTCATACCTATCCTCCTATCCTATGTATAAGCCAGTCAAACATCCCTATTAAGCCATATACTACTTAACCCCACCTTCATAATGCCCCTTTAAAGCGCCCTCTCCCGTTACCCTTCATACCTATCCTTCTAACCTTTAAACCTATCCTTCTAACCTTCAATCCTATCCTTCTAACCTTCAATCCTATCCTTCTAACCTTCAAACCTACCCTCCTACCCTTCAAACCTATCCTAACCTTCAATCCTATCCTTCTAGCCTTCAAACCTATCCTCCTAACCTTCAAACCTATCCTTCTAACCTTCCCCCTCCATCAGTATTAGTAGCTTTTTTTTACTTTTTTTTTTTTAAGAACTCATCCGTACCGCCCTTAGAAAGTCCCCAAAACACAATACGACCCACTCCTGCGGCGGGAGGTACTGAGGGCACGACAGGAGGAAGATAAAGGGGAGGAAGAGGACCGTAAACTAGGGGGCGTAAACCCATGTGGTGATAGGAGCAGCCCCTTCCGCCCCTCGTCCCTGGCACAGTGGCCCCAGACGTCAAATCTCCCTCATTCCTTCCCCGACGTCAAAAACTGCCCCTTAAACTCTGGCTGTAAAGGGTATCGACCTAAGGAACCATGGGGGAGGGGGAAAGGGGTGAGTGAAGGGAAGGAATGAGGAAGGAAGGAAGGAATATCAGGAATGAAGGAAAGAAGGAAGGAAGGAAGGAAGGAAGGAAGGGAATGAGAGAGGAAGGTAGGTAGGAAGTAATGTAATGAAGGATGGGTAAGGAAGAGAGAATAGGTAAAAAGGAGTGGGAAAGGGAAGGATAAGGAGATATGAAGGAAAGAGGAAGAAAATAAGGAAGGAAGGAAGGAAGGAAGGAAGGAAGGAAGGAAGGAAGGAAGGAAGGAAGGAAGGAAGGAAGGAAGGAAGGAAGGAAGGAAGGAAGGTAGGTAGGTATGTAGGTAGGTAAGAACAGATGGAGAAGGAAGAGACAATAGGTAAGAGGAGTGGGAGAAGCAAGGAAAAGGAGATATGGAGGAAAGAGGAAGGAAGGAAGGAAGGAAGGAAGGAAGGAAGGAAGGAAGGAAGGAAGGAAGGAAGGAAGGAAGAATGGAATGAAGGAAGGAAGGTAGGTAGGTAGGAAGGTAAAAAAAAAGATGGGTAAGTAAGAGAGAATAGGCAAAGAGGAGTGGGATAGGGAAGGATAGGGAGACATAGAGGAAAGAGTTAATGGTGGGAGGGAAAGAGAAAGGGAAGGAGGGAGGGATGGGTAACGACCGGAAGAGGGACCAAAAAAGTACTATAAACTACTCGCATCACCTCCAAGGAATAATGGTGATGACGATGGTGATGACGATAGTGATGGTGACGACAATGGTGATGGTGATGACAATGGTGATGATGATGGTGATGACGATGGTGATGACGATGGTGATGGTGATGACAATGGTGGTGATGATGGTGATGGTGATGACAATGGTGATGACGATGGTGATGGTGATGACAATGGTGATGGTGATGACATTGGTGGTGATGATGGTGATGGTGATGACAATGGTGATGACGATGGTGATGGTGATGACAATGGTGATGATGACAATGGTGATGATGGTGATGATGGTAATGATGGTGATGACAATGGTGATGGTGGTGATGATGGTGACAATGGTGGAGATGATGGTAATGGTCTCCAACTTCCATTAATCTCACAAACTCATCTTTTCGCCGCATTGCATTGTGTCACCCATCTCTCTCTCTCTCTCTCTCTCTCTTCCAATCCCTCCCTTTCAACTTTTTTCTATTCACAGCTCTCTCCATCCCTCCATACTTCCATCTTGCCTCGAAAAAAGAAAGAAAAAAAAAATCTTCATCCCCCTGTCACCTATACCTGTCCCATTCACACCCTGCCTTACAAACCCTACCATACCCTGTCACCCATACCCTACACAAATTAGGGATGATATAGGAAGGTAGGGATAGAAGGGAGGTAAAAGTAGATGGATGGAGGGAAGGGAGGAAGGAATGAGGAAGGAATTACATCACGTGTGCCTCTTCTGGGAACGGAATGGTAATGGAAAGGCGGCGCTCGAATATAGGTAAGTGGCCTGCTAAATCAAGGGATAATGAAGCGAGAGTGGAGGAGGAGGAGGAGGAGGAGGAGGATTACATAGGATTACATAGGAGTAACAGACACCAGGAGACCTATTGGTCCATAACGAGGGTATCTGCTGCACTACATACTACTAACTATCAACTACTTGTAAGAAAACAGTTGGAAAATGATACCATGTCCCTAAAGAGGATAGGAACATGGAAGTTTCATAGTGCAGAATGATAGGATATGAAAAATACTAACTACAACTACCACTACCACTACAATTAATCGATACGGGGGACTAGATATGAATTCGCACTATCAATACCCATTTACTTTACAGTGCGCGTCAAGTCTGTTTTTAAATGTAGTTATTGTGCTGGCTCCGACAACATTTGCTGGTAACTTGTTCCATCGATCAACGACTCTAACATTGAAATAATTTTTACGGAGATCGGTGATGCAACGTTGATCGTTTAGTTTTAAACTATTATTTCTTGTTGTCACTTGAGTTGAAAGCTCGAAAAGGTTCTCTTGATTAATGACATCAAATCCTTTTAGGATCTTAAAGGTTTAATTCAAGTCCCCACGGATTCTTCGATCCTTTAAGGAAAACATATTAAGTTTCCGCAGTCTCTCTTCATAAGATGAATTTCGCAGAGATGGAATTTGTTTGGTTGCTCTTCTTTGCACTGATTCCAATTTGGCTTGATCTTTTACGAAACAGGGCGACCAGAATTGAACGGCATATTCCAAGTGCGGCCTAACCAAGGACGTGTATAATTGTGTCATTACTTTCGGAGTTTTATGTTCAAAGTTGCGTTTAATAAAGCCCAACATCATATTTGCCTTTTTATTGGCAGCTAGGCAATGCGGACTGGTTTTCAGATCATTACTGATGATGACACCTAAATCCTTTTCCTGTTGTACTTCAGTTAACGATTTATTTTGCATTTGATAATAGGAGGAGGAGGAGGAGGAGGAGTACGCGGAGGAAGGCAAATATGACGATAATAACGAAGATGAGAACTAGAATGACGAAGATGAGAACTAGAACGACGAAAATGAGGAAAAAATGACACAAAAACGTGAAATAGAAAGGAGATTGTGACAAAAATATTTAGAAGTTTAAAGATCATGTCGGTGGAAAAGATTAAATGGATAACTAGAGAAGAAACATAAAGGAAGAAAGGAGGAGGAGGAGGAGGAGGAGGAGGAGGAGGAGGAGGAGGAGGAGAGGAGATGAAGGGTAAGCCACAGATAAAGGATGGAAGGACACAGAATCAGGGAGAGGATTTCCTGAATGCCAAAGAGGATACATATCACGCCAGGCGGAGAAAGGAAAGGAAAGGAAGGGAAAGGAAAGAAGAAGAAAGGACAAGGAAAAGAAAGAAAGGACAAGGAAAAGAAAGAAAGGAAAATAATAAAAGGAGACAAGAAGAAAAGTAGAAAAGAAAAGAAAAAGGAAAAAAAAAGATGAAGAAAATAAAAAATCCAAAGTTGCTAATTACGATAACGTTGTAATGTGTGTGTGTGTGTGTGTGTGTGTGTGTGTGTGTGTGTGTGTGTGTGTGTGTGTGTGTGTGTGTGTGTGCGCGCGCGCACGCAAACGCACGCAGTAGCTTTATGATACGGACATGACATCTGTTACGTGGCTACCACACGAAGAGGAAGAAGAGGAAGAAGAAAAAGAGGAAGAGGAGGAGGAAGAGGAGGAGAAGGTGGAGGAAGAAGAAGAAGAAGAAGAAGAAGAAGAAGACGAGGAAGAGGAGAAGGTGGAGGAAGAGGAGGAAGAGAAGAAGGTGGAGGAAGAGAAGGAGAAGGGATCTACACAGTGGGCAAGAGGAAAGCGAGAAAAAAAATTACGAAGGAAGGAAGGAAGGGAGGAATGAGTAAGGTAAAGAGAGCGGCACAGGAGGGAAGGGAAGGGAGTGAAGGGGAGGAAGGGAGGGAAGGGAGGGAAGGGGAGGAAGGGAGTGAAGGGGAGGAAGAAAGGAGGGAGGACCATAAGGAGAGGAGACATGAATACGAAAGAGGGAGGGAGGGAAGGAGGGTGATAGGTAGGCGTAGCGAGAGAGAGAGAGAGAGAGAGAGAGAGAGAGAGAGAGAGAGAGAGAGAGAGAGAGAGAGAGAGAATGGTAGTGGTGGTAGTGGTATCCCTGGGAACATTTACAGCTGACACACACACACACAACACACACACACACACACACACACACACACACACACACACACACACACATACACACACACACACATCCCCCCTCTCTACCACCAGTAACCCTCCTCCTCACAAACACTATAAAAAAACACCACATTTTCCACACCACAAAAAGGTTCACTTACATTCAAAACCACACACACCACACATCAATTAAACAGCACACCACAGCACACAATAATTAAACAGCACAGCACAGCACACAATAATTAAACAGCACAGCACATAACACAACAGCACACTCATTTACCACCACAGCATTTGAAGTTAACTATCACAGCACAGAAAAAAAAATAGGTTGTTATCCCCACAGCACAACACAGCACACAGCAACACACTCAGCATTAACTACCACAGCATTGAAATTTACTCTGTCACAACACAGAAAAAAGATTAGCCTAGTTATTATATTTTTAACCTAACCTATTATTTTATATCGCAACACAGAAAAAAAAGACTAGGTTATTTTATCTTGCCCTATATCATACTACATTATTATATTGCCCAAATATTATATTATACACATTTATATACATACACATTCATACGTATTATATTGCTCTAAACACTCTAATAATCTTTTCCCTTTACCGTTAACCCCTTCACGCCCAGATCTTTCCTTTCCTATATAAAATCGTCTGTTGTTAACCATTAAACTACGAAAACTAACTGAATATACCAAATGAGTTAGTGGACAAGGATACTAAACAGGGCATATCTATAAAATATTGCTTATATTCACTAAAAATAACCTAATGGCACTCAAATTACAATGGAAATTACGTTCTGGGCCTCAAGGGGTTAAGGGCAGTAAACATCGGCACAGCAAAGAACAGCTTAGTGCAGCAAATCCTCGAGCCACAGCAAACAGCCACAGAGGAATAAGGTTTTCTCGTCCACATAGACACAGAACATCAAAGATATCTAGTGTGTGTGTGTGTGTGTGTGTGTGTGTGTGTGTGTGTGTGTGTGTGTGTGTGTGTGTGTGTGTGTGTGAGGTGAGCTATGTTGGTATATGTTGCTTAATCTTTAACGCATGCTGCTTTCTTTCTTTTTTAACTCACAAAACACATGTAGCCGGAACTCATCCTTACCTGCAAAGAGAGAAGGGATACAGGTGAGTCAATGAGTCAATAAAGTTATGAGTAAATAAACATACAAGGTTTCTAGGAATATCATATTACGTGTTTATGACTTATGAATAATTTCCTTGAACTCACAACTCTTTTTCCTATAATTAGGTATTGCGTGATAAACTTACTAAACTAAAACATCTTAAAGGTTCTTACAAATAATAATATCCTCTATTTATGTCATTAATTACAATATTCGTAGGGATGGTGATGTAGTAGAAGTAGTAGAAGAAGTAGTAGTAGTAGTAGTAGTAGTAGTAGTAATATAAGCAGTAGTTAGTAGTTAGTAGAAGTAGTAGTAGTAGAAGTAGTAGTAGTAGTAGTAGTAGTAATATAAGCAGTAGTTAGTAGTTAGTAGAAGTAGAAGTAGTAGTAGTAGTAGATGATGATGATGATGATGAAAAATTAAGAACAAGGAAAACTAAAATAAAGTCTAAGGAAAGTAAACGCGACGTATCAACAGACGAAAAAAATATCTCTTTAAACTCTACGGTATTCCGCTTCCCATTTTCATTAACAAAACTCTCTCTTTCTCTCATGGGAGGTCAATGGGAGCGGAGCATGAGAGGGAGGAAGAATGAGGAGGGAAGGGGGAAATGGGGAGGATAAAAGGGAAGAACATAAATGATAAAGAAGCTATACAAGAGAAAACATAATATATATAATATGGAAAATGAAGAAAATATGAAGCGAAAAAACGGTAAGGAGAAAGGAGACGAAGGATGGAAGAGAGAGAGAGAGAGAGAGAGAGAGAGAGAGAGAGAGAGAGAGAGAGAGAGGAGAGAAGAGAGAGAGGAGAGAGAGAGAGAGAGAGAGGAGAGAGAGAGAGGAGAGAGAGAGAGAGAGAAGAGAGAGAGAGAATGATAAACGAGCGTGGTGACAACAGCCCAGGGCCAACAAACCAAAACAAACACACACACGGATTGACATTTGTCCATCGAAGTTATGTCACAGAGAGAGAGAAGAGAGAGAGAGAGAGAGAGAGAGAGAGAGAGAGAGAGAGAGAGAGAGAGAGAGAGAGAGAGAGAGAGAGAGAGAAAGAGGAGAAAAATGTATAGGGAATAACTCTCTCTCTCTCTCTCTCTCTCTCGGTCCTATCAACACCGACCCTTTCCCATCTCTCCCAATCTCTTTACCAAAACCACCTTATTGCACCTATTCATCTCTCTCTCTCTCTCTCTCTCTCTCTCTCTCTCTCTCTCTCTCTCTCTCCTTCATTCTATAAAATTTTCCCACACAAACCACTTTCCCATCCAAAACCCAATGGAATACAAGTCCTATTGACCTCATTCCCCTCTTCCCCTTCCTTCCTTCCCCTTAATACACACAATCTCCCCTCTTCCCCCCCCCCCCCGTAAGGTCCACGCCCCAAATGGCTGAAAAATTGGGTTCCTTTCCGAATCGCCCCGAGAGGAATTGGCCAAGTGGATTTCCGTCGCTCAGGTGTGGATATATTCTTTTTACCAGTTTTTTTTTCCCCACATCCACTTCTATTCTCCCCCACTTTTTGTTGCAACGGTTTAACTAACGGTATTACAGGGTTCACTTCACACCTGTTTTCTGTTCTTGGAAGGTCTTTTTTTCCTGTTTTCTGTTATTGGAAGGTCTTTTTTTCCTGTTTTCTGTTATTGGAAGGTCTTTTTTTTGTTTTCTGTTATTGGAAGGTCTTTTTTTCCTGTTTTCTGTTATTGGAAGGTCTTTTTTTCCTGTTTTCTGTTATTGGAAGGTCTTTTTTCCGTTTTCTGTCATTAGGTCTTTTTTTTCTTTTTTCTGTTATTGGAAGGTCTTTTTTTCCTGTTTTCTGTTATTGTAAGGTCTTTTTTTCCTGTTTTCTGTTATTGGAAGGTCTTTTTTTCCTGTTTTCTGTTATTGGAAGGTCTTTTTTTCCTGTTTTCTGTTATTGGAAGGTCTTTTTTCCGTTTTCTGTCATTAGGTCTTTTTTTTTCCTTTTTTCTGTTATTGGAAGGTCTTTTTTTCCTGTTTTCTGTTATTGTAAGGTCTTTTTTTCCTGTTTTCTGTTATTGGAAGGTCTTTTTTTTCCTGTTTTCTGTTATTGGAAGGTCTTTTTTTCCTGTTTTCTGTTATTGGAAGGTCTTTTTTCCTGTTTTCTGTTATTGGAAGGTCTTTTTTTCCTGTTTTCTGTTATTGGAAGGTCTTTTTTCCTGTTTTCTGTTATTGTAAGTCTTTTTTTCCAGTTTTCTGTTATTGGAAGGTCTTTTTTTCCTGTTTTCTGTTATTGGAAGGTCTTTTTTTCCTGTTTTCTGTTATTGGAAGGTCTTTTTTTCCTGTTTTCTGTTATTGGAAGGTCTTTTTTTCCTGTTTTCTGTTATTGGAAGGTCTTTTTTTCCTGTTTTCTGTTATTGGAAGGTCTTTTTTTCCTGTTTTCTGTTATTGGAAGGTCTTTTTTCCCTGTTTTCTGTTATTGGAAGGTCTTTTTTCCCTTTGTTCTATAATCAGGTTTTTTTCTTCTTCAATTTTTATAGATATTTTTCTCATTTTATTATACGATTTTTATTTTTTATTATTTTTCATTTAGTGGTTTAATTAATGGACGCTATTCTGGGTTTAATTAGATAAGGTCCTTTTTTCTACAGTAAAGTAATTTTTGTCTTTCCTTCTATCGTTACTGGTTACCTACATATTTTTTTCGTTTTCTTCTGACTTTTTCAGTATCATTTAGCTTCAAACATTTCGAATAATATATCAATGGATGTATTATTAATTCATTAGCTTTCTAGTTATTGACCTTCTCTTCACTTCAGTTTCCTTTTGGTTTCTTACATTATTATTTTCTATTTTGTCATATTTTGTATTTCATTCTATGTTCTTGGCATGTCTGAATTGTGATTTTGAGAGAGAGAGAGAGAGAGAGAGAGAGAGAGAGAGAGAGAGAGAGAGAGAGAGAGAGAGAGAGAGAGGAGAGAGAGAGAGAGAGAGAGAGAGAGAGAGAGAGAGAGAGAGAAATAGGGAATAAGACTCTCTCTCTCTCTCTGTCCTATCAACACCGACCCTTCCCCATCTCTCCCAATCTCTTTACCAAAACCATCTTATTGCACCTATTCATCTCTCTCTCTCTCTCTCTCTCTCTCTCTCTCTCTCTCTCTCTCTCTCTCTCTCTCTCTCTCTCTCTCTCTCTCTTCTCTCATTTCTTCGTATCATCTTTATCATCTGTTTTTCTTTATTCTTCGTCTTTTCCTCCTCATATTCTTCGTAGAGAATAATAATAACCCTGATCTTTGCCCTAATTATATGCATTAAGTACGTAAATAAACAAGTAAATAAATCAGGCAAAAATTAGTAATACGAGAAAAATAAAGAAACAGTAAAGGGAAACAAATGAAAGACTTATTTATGCAGATAAAAAAAAAAAAAAAAAAGATAAAAAAAGAAAAAAACACAAGAAATAAGAAATAATAACACTAAAGAAATAAGGAAATAAATCAATAAAAATAGGTAAGAAAACGAAAAAAAATTAAAAAACACGCAAGAAAGAAAAAAACAAAAAACGACAGAATTATGCAGATAAAAAAATGGGAAAAAATGACATGAAGTTAGTTAAAAATTAGATGAAATTACATGTAGTTAGTTTAAAAATGAAGAGATAAAGAAGAAAGATTTAAGCTGATTAGAAAATAAATAAAATAAAAGTATCAAAAGACAAACAAAAAGACGAAATTAAAAGACGCAACACAACATTTAATAAAACCCATGCATGAATTAGTCACCATCACCACCATCACCATCACCACCCTCACCATCACCATTACCATCACCACCACCATCATTACCATCACCCTCACCATCACCATTACCATCACCACCATCACCACCCTCACCATCACCATTACCATCACCCTCACCATCACCCTCACCACCATCATCACCACCATCACCATCACCATCACCACCACCATCACCCTCACCACCATCACCACCCTCACCATCACCACCCTCACCATCACCACCACCATCACCATCACCATCACCATCACCATCACCACCATCACCACCATCACCCTCACCATCACCATCACCACCACCACCATCACCCTCACCACCATCATCACCATCACCACCATCACCACCATCACCATCACCATCACCACCACCACCACCATCACCATCACCATCACCACCATCACCTCACCACCATCACCACCATCACCATCACCGCCATAACATTTGCCTCGCCAATCTCTTTCCTACCACGCATAGTATTCCAAATGTTTGAAACGAAATAATACTAAAAAATAGAAACAGCGAAAATAATACATAGAAAACCAGTAACGATGGAGTAAAAGGCAAAAAAAAACCAATTGGCTGATTTAAACCTATAATACCGTCCATTAAACCACTGAGTATAAAACAAACAAGTCGTAGGATAAAATGTGAAAAATATCGATAATAAAAACTAGAGTCAACACAATAGAGCAGGGAATATAATGATCATGGTAATACAATGGGTTAAAAAATACCTTCCAATAACATTCACAAGCTTTATATAACCATGACGGATCTAAAAGGAGTGCTTCCCTTAAAGGCGCTGCACCGTAAGCCACACACGCCACCTTAACCTTTACAGACACACGGACTCTGGACACTTTCTTCCTTCTAGTCTATCTATTTCTATCTAATCATTTACAATTTTTTAACTAACTTCATGTATTTTTTTCCAATTTTAACTAACTTGTCATTTTCTCCCATTTTAAACTAATCCTCCTGTAATTTTTCCCCCATTTTTAAGTAACTTCATGTATTTTTTACATTTTTAACTAACTGCATGTAATATTTTTCAATTTTAACTAACTGCATGTAATTTTTCCTATTTTTAACTAACTTCATGTAATTTTTCCCCATTTTTAACTAACTTCATGTCATTTTTCTCCATTTTAACTAACTTCATGTCATTTTTTCCCATTTCTAACTAGGTAACCATGTCATTTTCCCCAATTTTTAACTAACTTCATGTAATTTTTCCCCATTTTTAACTAACTTCATGTCATTTTTTTCCCATTTCTAACTAACTTCATGTCATTTCCCTCATTTTTAACTAACTTCTTGTCTTTTTTTTCCTATTTTTAAATAACTTCCTGTAATTTTTTGCCATTTTTAAGTAACTCCATGTCATTTTTCAACATTTTTAAGTAACTCCATGTCATTTTTCAACATATTTAAGTAACTCCATGTCATTTTTCAACATTTTTAAGTAACTCCATGTCATTTTTCAACATTTTTAAGTAACTCCATGTCATTTTTCAACATTTTTAAGTAACTCCATGTAATTTTTCAACATATTTAAGTAACTCCATGTAATTTTTCAACATTTTTAAGTAACTCCATGTAATCTTTTCCCCATTTAAAACTATCTTCGTCATTTTTTTCTGCTTTTAAGTAACATCATGTATTTTTTTTAACATTTTTAACTAACATCATGTATTTATTTTCATCTGGTGGTGGTGGTGGTGGTGGTGGTGGTGTAACACTAGGTAACACATGGCCACGTATTGTATAAGGATAGTAACACTTAACATGATGTAACACAAAAACAACGTAACACAAGCCAGGTCTCTGCATTTTCTATTTTTCTATTGTTTACTCTGAAGCAACACTCACCATCTCTCTCTCTCTCTCTCTCTCTCTCTCTCTCTCTCTCTCTCTCTCTCTCTCTCTCCACACACAACACACAGGAGCACTAAGCCAGATCAGACAATTAAGTCACAAGTCCGTCCAGTCTACTACCATTTCCACCATCACACAACACCACACCACACCACCACCACCATCACACACCACCACCACACCACACAACACCACCACACCACACCACCACCACACCACACCACCACACACCCACACCCAACCACCCCAACACCCCCACCACAACACCACCACACCACACCATACCACCACCACACCAACATCACACCACACCACACCACCACACAACCACCATAACCACGTCTGAAATTCTCACACTATATTATAATCTCTACCATTCTTTCTCCTTACCATCCTGAACTACTACTACAACTACTACTACAACTACTACTACTACTCTACTACTATAATTAATATCACCAATTAACCACCACAGCCATCACCCTTATTTCAACCACACCCAGCGACTTTCCTAGCGTAATCACCACTTCTATAAATTGTGGTAGTTTTTCGGAGATGAAAGAAATAGCACATATTAATTGTGGTAAAAGAATGTGTATGAATTTAAATTTATGAATTATTAACACACACACACACACACACACACACACACACGCGAAACTACACAATTTCAGAAGGTTCGATATGGTGTGATGGCGGTTCTGTCACCTCTCCACACCTGACACTACACACCTGTCCCACACCTGACACTCCAAACCTACGTCTCAACAACTGCCGACACGTGAGATGCAACACAAATGAGAGATGAGGAAAAGAAGGTGACTCAGACCATCTTCTTTCCTTCTTTCTTCCCGTTTATCTGTCTGTCTGCCTGTCTGGGAAGCTGGCTGGCTGGTTGCTTTCTCTCTCTCTCTCTCTCTGTCTCTCTCTCTCTCTCTCTCTCTCTCTCTCTCTCTCTCTCTCTCTCTCTCTCCCCATTCACTTTCCCTTCATATGTGTGCGTGACGGGTGAAATAGAAGAGAATGAGAGAGAGAGGGGAGATAAGAGAGAGAGAGAGAGAGAGAGAGAGGAGAGAGAGAGAGAGAGAGAGGGGAAGAGAGAGAGAGAGAGAGAGAGAGAGAGAGAAGAGAAGAGATAGAGAGAGAGAGAGAGGGGAAGAGAGAGAGGGAAAGGCAGATAAGACAGAGTTAATCCTACACAGTAGAAGAAAGACGAGAGAGAGAGAGGAAGGGAGCGAGGGAAGCAGATCAATACCAGAGTTTAATCCTTCACATCATTAGACAAAAGCCATTTCTTGACTTCTTATCCTAGCAAGAAATTCCCCACTAACATCACACACACCTATTCCTTCCTCCTCCTCCTCCTTACCTATCGTTATCCTTGTCTGCCCTTCCTCCTCCTCCTACCTAACCTTGTCTTCTTCCTCTTCCTCTTCTTCCTCCTCTTCTTCTTCCTCCTCCTTCCTCTTACTATCGTTATCCTTTCTTGCCTTCCTCCTCCCTTTTTACCTACCTTCCGTCTTCTTCCTCTTCCTCTTTCTCTTCTTCTTTCCCCTCCTCTCTCTCTTCTTCTCCTCTTCCCTTCTTCTCCTTCCTCTCTCTCCTTCTCCTACTTCTTCCTTTTCCCCTTCCTCTTCCCTTCCCTTCTTCCTTCTCCTCCTCTTCTTCTTTCCTCCTCCTCCTCCTTACCTATCGTTATCCTTGCTTCCTTGCCTTCCCTTCCTCCTCCTTACCTACCTTGTCTTCTTCCCTCTTCCTCATCCTCCTCCTCCCTCCTCCTCCTCTCCTTTTCTCCCTCTCCTCCTCCCTCCTACTCCTCCCCTCCTTGTCCTCTCTACCTTCCCTCTCTGCCTCACTCGACTACCCGTTCCCCCCTCCACATACACTACCACTACATATTATACTTCTCTCACTCCTAATACTCTATTTATTCATCCTCTCACTTCTTCTATCCTCGACCAAATACTTACACATCTACCTTAACCACTACCACTACCCATCTACTACGAACCCTTAACTATACAACAACTACCTACTATACCACTACTACTAAACACTACTACTACCACTACTCTACTACTACTACCACTACCACTACTACTACCACTACTACTACCACTACTTTCTACTACTTACTAACTACAAACAACACAACTACTACTACTACTACTACTACAACACACACTACTACTACTACTTTCTACCACTACAATCTACTACTACTACTACTACTCTTAACTTACTACTACCACTACTACCTTACTACTACCAACTACTAACTACAATACTACTAGACTACTATAAATACTAACTACTACTATACTAGCTATACTACCAGTACTATCATCACTACTACTACTCACTACCTCTCCCCTACTACTTATCTACTCTCACTACTATACTATACACTACTACTACTACTACTACTTTCTACTACTACTACTACTTACTACTACTACTACCTACTACTACTCACTACTACCCACACTACTATACTACTACTACTACTACTTCTACTCTAACTTACTCACACCTCCCCACTGACAAAACAACATCCATTTGCCAACATTTAAGGCCCTTTTGTGAAATGCCCAATCCGATTAAAGACGTGAGATGAAGAAGAGAGAGAAGAGAGAGAGAATGAGAGAGAGAGAGAGAGTGAGAGCAGAAGAGAAAGAGAAGAGAGAGAGAGAGAGAGCCAGGATCCAGATCTTCATTCCCTTTACTGGAAAACTCGAGCGCCTTTCCCCCCTTCCTATTTTTTTCTTCTGTAACTTTAAATTGTCATAAAAAGGAAACGTTACGTCACCATAAAGTTGTGAAATTTGAGTTTGGGTCTTTTCTCTCTCTCTCTCTCTCTCTCTAACTCACACACACACTCTCTCTCCCTTTTCCTCCTCTCTCTCTCTCTCTCTCTCTTCTTCTCCTCTCTCCACACACACACGCACTCTCTCTCGTCAACCCACGCACCTCTCTCTCTCTCTCCTCTCTCTCTCTCTCTCTCTCTCTCTCTCTCTCTCTCTCTCACGATAGTACAGTAAGATATAAAATGAGTGTTCTACAGGAATTGACTCCTAATTCTTTCTGTAGACAAGTATGGAACGCGTTTTCATATTCACCGAAGAATTTAATATACGTAACAAAATATTGACCTAAAAAAAGAGTATAGGAAAGTAATACATGAAACAGACACATTCAGCGTTTTTTTTCCTTCCTTATACATATCAACAAACTATTCACCAGGATTTGCTAGCTCAGTCAGTCAAAATATATTAGTTATGTTCTTCAGTAATAAGTAAGAGGGAAAGTAAATATAAGAACAAATTGAAGGAAAAAAGAAGGAGGGGAAGGTTTTTATCATTCATTAGCCCTTTAAACAGTAGTTGTCGGGGCAGTCAGCCATCCATCCATCTAGTCAGCCAGTCAGTCATCCATCCATCCATCTAGCCAGCCAGTCAGTTAGTTAGTCCCCCCGCCATCCACCATTAGCCAGCCAGATCAATCCATCCCCTTAGCCAGCCCCGTCAGTCATCCATCCCTTAGCCAGCCCTCAGTCATCCATCCCATCACCAGCCAGTCAGTCATTCCCTCCATTTGCCCGCCCCTCAGCATCCATCCCTAGCCAGCCATCAGTCATCCATCCACCATCTAGCCCAGCCGTCATTTTTTTTTTCCATTTCCCTCATCTGGCCACCATCAGCAGCCATCCATCCATTTAGCCAGCCAGCCAGCAGCATCATCCATCCACCCCCAGCCGCCAGTCAGCCTCCCTCCTCTAGCCCCGCAGCCAGTCAGTCAGCCATCCATCAATCTAGCCAGTCAGTCAGTCAGTCATCCATCAATCTAGCCAGCCAGGCCAGCACCGTTTAGCAGTCATCCCCCCAATTCTAGCCCGCCAGCCCGCAGTTCAGTCAGTCATGGTCACAATCTAACACTCAATCACTGGAAGAAAGACTTTACGAGCATTTCTCTTCCAAAGTGTCGAAGAGCTCCTTTATTCCCCCTTTTTCCCTTTACCCCCTAAGTGTATTTTAGTCTTCCCCTTTCACGAACGAGGCATAAAAAGTATAGCACCCGTTTTTCAAGGTTCCCATGCACCTGTTTTTTGATGCACCAAAATGTAAAAACACAACACCTTAATTTAACGAAACACCGTAATATTACCGACACAACACCTGTATATTAACGACATCTGTAATAGTAACGACAACACCGTATAGTACGACAACACTGTAATAGTAACGAAAAATTTGTAATAGTAAGACAACACCTGTAATAGTACGACAACCGTAATATAACGACACACACCTATATTAGACATCTTAATAGTACACAACACCTGTAATAGTAACGACAACACTGTAATAGTAGCAAACATCTGTAATAGTAACGACACACTGTATGTAACGACAACACGTATAGTAACGACAACACCTGTTAGTAGCGACAAAAATTGTAATAGTAACGAACCCGTAAAGAACGACAACACCTGTAAAGTAACGACAACACTGTAAAGTACACAACATCGTATAGGCGAAACACTGAAATAGTAGCGCAAACCTGTAATATAACCAACAACACCTGTAATAGTACGACAACACCTGTAATATTTACACAACACTGTAATGTAACGACAACCCTTGTAATAGTAAGCGACAACAGTAATATTTAACGACAAAAACACCTGTAATAGTAACGACCAAAAACATGAAAACCTGTAACGCCCAACACCTGTAATAGTTAACGACAACACCTGTAATGAACGACAACACCTGTAATAAGTAACGCCCAACACCTGTTAATATAACGCAAAAACATGAAATAGTAACGACAAAGTAATAGTAAGGGAAACAACACCTGTAATAGTAACGACAACACCTGTAATAGTAACGACAACACCTGTAATAGTAACGACAACACCTGTAATAGTAACGACAACACCTGTAATAGTAACGACAACACCTGTAATAGTAGCGACAACATCTGTAATAGTAACGACAACACCTGTAATATTTAAGCGACAACATCTGTAATAGTAACGACAACACCTGTAATAGTAACGACAACACCTGTAATAGTAACGACAACAACACCTGTAATAGTAACGACAACACCTGTAATAGTAACGACAACACCTGTAATAGTAACGACAACAACACCTGTAATAGTAACGACAAACCTGTAAATAGTTAACGACAACACCTGTAAATAGAAAAACGACAACAACACCTGTAAAGTAACGAAAACCCACCTGTAATAGTAACGACAACAACACCTGAAAATAGTAACGACACACCTGTAATATTAACGACAACACCTGTAATATTAACGACAACACCTGTAATATTAACGACAACAACACCTGTAATATTAACGACATCTGTAATAGTAACGACAACACCTGTAATAGTAACGACAACACCTGTAATAGTAACGACAACACCTGTAATAGTAACGACAACACCTGTAATAGTAACGACAACACCTGTAATAGTAACGACAACACCTGTAATAGTAACGACAACACCTGTAATAGTAACGACAACACCTGTAATAGTAACGACAACAACACCTGTAATAGTAACGACAACACCTGTAATAGTAACGACAACACCTGTAATAGTAACGACGACAACACCTGTAATAGTAACGACAACACCTGTAATAGTAACGACGACAACACCTGTAATAAGTAACGACAACCCCTGTAATAGTAACGACGACAACACCTGTAATAGTAACGACGAAACACACTGTAATGTAAAGCGACAAACACCTGTAATAGTAACGACACCAACCCTGTAATAGTACCCGGACAACACCTGTAATAGTAGCGGACAACACCTGTAATAGTAACGACAACACCTGTAATAGTAACTTTCTTCACACCCTCCACTTCACCCTAAAAAAAAAAAAAAAATTCTATTCATAAAATAATACTTCTTTCTACTATATATATATTTTTTACTGATTCTCTCTCTCTCTCTCTCTCTCTCTCTCTCTCTCTCTTCTCCCTCTCTCAAACCCACACACACTTACAAAGATGAAAAGAAAGAGGCAAGAGGCGCAGGGGAATAAGAAAGAAAAAGAAACCAGAATTCAAGAAAGAAGGAAAGGGAGATGGAGGTAGGAAGTTCACTACACTGCCCTTCCCTTCCCTTCCCTCTCCCCTACCCTCCCTCCTCCCCCCCCCTCCCTCCCCTCCCCTCCCCTCCCCTCCCCTCCCTCCTCTCCCCCTCTCCATCCTCTCCTCTCCTCTTCCCTTTCCCCCTCCTTTCCCCCTTTCCCCCTTCCCTTTCCTTTTCCCTTCCCTTCCCCTTTCCCATCCCCTCCTCTTCCCTTCCCCTTCTTTTCCCCTTCCCCTCCTTTCCCCCTTTCCCCTTTCCCCCCTCCCCTTCCCCCAAAAAGGGGCCCTCCACGGGCAAGGGGCGCGGCCGTGCTGGAGGCGTGCCTGGAGGCCTTACAAGTGGAGGCTTCCCTAACGTCACGGCACGGCCAGATGCAGCTCCCTCTTGTCCTTCTCCACTTCCCCTCTCTCTCTCTCTCTCTCTCTCAACTAACCTATTCTATTCCCTTCCCTCCTCAACTAACCTATTCTATTCCCTTCCCTCCTCTCCTAACTACAGGCCTTCGCTCCTCCTCTCCCATCTCATCATTCCTCCATATATTCCCTCCCTTCTCCTGTCCTCGCGGCCTCTTAGCATATTTACCTCCCTTCCTTCCTCCCATATATAGCTTTCTTCTTCCTCCTCCCCCCCCTCTTCTCCCATCAATCGCACATCCACCTCCTTCCTTTCCTCCTGTTTCTTTTACATCTTCAATTACTTCTCTTCCTCATTCTACACAATAAATACACCACATTCCCTCTCTTTCAATGTATCGTAAGTACATTACCTCCCTCTCTCTCTCTCTCTCTCTCTCTCTCTCTCTGGAGGGAAAAAGGGGGAAGGGAAAGGGCGGGAAAAAAAGACAGGAAGGGAAGGACGGTAAAGAGAAGACAGGAAGGGAAGGACGGTAAAGAGAAGACAGGAAGGGGTTGGAACAAAGAAAAGGAAGAGGAAGCGAAAACAACTTGATTAGCAAAGGGAAAAAAGAGAAAGGGGAGCAAGAAAGGAGAAAGAGGGTTGAGAAGCAATTTACAAGGAACAGGAGAGATGCAAAGGACACGAAAAAGAGGAGCAAGACGAATGGAAAAATAAAAAGAGATTTGGAAAGAGGAGAAGGAAGGAATACTCTCGAGAAATTTAGCATAATTAAGAGAGGAGGCAGAGGAGATGGAAGTGGGTAAATTAATTAAGGTACATGTATAACGTATTACCTGGACAAAGAATAAAAGGAAGACAGTTTGAAGAGACTTAAGACACTAGGAGAACAGGAGGAGAACGAAGAGGAGGAAAGGGAGAGAAAGGACAAGAGGAGGAGAGAGATATATGTAGATTAGGTAGAGGACACGTCTCGAGAGGAGGAGGAAGATAGCCAAAGAGAGGAGGAGGAAGAGGAGGAGGAGGAAGTGGCAGAGAGACAGAGGTGAGCAAACATGAAACCTGGAGGAGGAGGAGGAGGAGGAGGAGGGAGGAGGAGGAGGAGGAGGAGGGGGAGGAGGAGGAGGAGGGGGAGGAGGAGGAGGAGGAGGAGGAGAGGAGGAGGAGGAGGAGGAGGAGGAGGAGGAGGAGGAGGGGGAGGGGGAGGGGGAGGAGGAGGAGGACGCAAAGAAAAAATGGTTTGTTCAAAGATGGGAAGAGAGAGGAGAGAGAGAGAGAGATATGAGAGAGAGCGAGGAGAGAGAAGAGAGAGAGAGAGAGAGAGAGAGAGAGGGGAGAGAGAGAGAAGAGAGAGAGAGAGAGAGAGAGAGAGAGACGCGTTTACTGATAAAAAATAGAAACAAATATAAAATGTAAACCGATAAGAGAGGAAGAGGGCAAAAAAAGAGGAAAAAAAGAGGAATAATACAAGAAAACAAGAGGACGAGGAAATGGAATCCTGGGTCAATAAAACCAAGAGGAGAAAAAGACCCTTGGCAAAACTTTCCTCTTGTCTTTGCCACACAACCTCTTGGATCGACACAAACCACACAACTGCTACAACAACAACAAACAACTCTCTCTCTCTCTCTCTCTCTCTCCTCTCTCTCTCCTCTCTCTCTCTCTCTCTTATCTGGAACATCCTTCTATAGGCCCACATTATGTATTCTGTATGTTCAATGAGGGTTAGGATATTTATGTCTCTCTCTCTCTCTCTCTCTCTCTCTCTCTCTCTCTCTCTCTCTCTCTCTCTATTCTCCTCCCTTGGTTTATTTATGGATCCACTTCCTTCCTTTCCCCCTCCTCCTCCTCCATACGTCTCTTTCTCTCCACCCTATATCCTCCTCTTCCTCTTCCTCCTCCTCCTCCTCCTCCATACGTCTCTTTCTCTCCACCCTATATCCTCCTCTTCCTCTTCCTCCTCCTCCTCCTCCTTTCAATGCCTGGAGGGAAGTAAGGGGAGAATCAAGGGAATCAGCAGGTAATAAGGAGGAGGAAGAATACATAGGAATACATAGGAATAACAGACACCAGGAGACCTATTGCTCCATAACGAGGGTATCTGCTGAACTACATACTACTAACTATCAACTACATGTAAGAGGACAGTTGGAAAATGACACCATGTCCCTAAAGAAGATAGGAACATGGAAGTTTCGTAGTGAAGAATGATAGGATATGAAATATGCTAACTGCAACTACCACTACCACTAATCGATCCGGGGGACTATAATATGAATTCGAGGAGGAGGAGGAGGAGGAGGAGGAGGAGGACGAGGAATGAAAGGAAGAGAAGAAATTGGAAGAAATAACTAGATAAATATTGCATAAGACGATGAATAAATAAATAAATGGACATATAAACAACAAGTAAACAATAGATAAGAAATTTACAAGATACGAATAAAGTGCACACACACACACACACACACACACACAGACACAGACACAGACACAAGACACACAGACACAGACACAGACACAGACACACAGACACAGACACAGACACACACACACACAAGAATTAAAGAGAAGAGAAAAAGGTTGCGAGAGGATGAGAACTAAAGGAAGAGTTGTCGATATTCTCTGCCCCCCCCCCTCTCTCTCTCTCTCTCTCTCTCTCTCTCGTCCAATCGCAAGAATTAACGTTGAAGGGCTTCAGACCAACAAAAATGGCATTCTCTCTCTCTCTCTTCTCTCTCTCTCTCTCTCTCTCTCTCTGGTTATGTTTAAAACTTTTCTCTTCCCCATAAGTGAGTTACAGCAAAAGTCTTTCCCTCTCTCCCTCTTTCCTCCTCTCCTCTCTTTCAACAGTTTCTTTCCTTAAGGCTCAATTTCTTCCATTTACCTTCCCTCCTTTACTAATTGCACCTTCACTTTCTTATGGCGTTCGTACTTTCTCTTCTTCCTCCTCCCCCCCCCCTCCTCCTCCCCTCCCCCCCCCCTCCCCCCCCTCCCCCCTCCCCCCCCTCCCCTCCTCCCCCCCCTCCTCCCCTCCTCCCCCCCCCTCCTCCTCCCCTCCTCCTCCTTAAACCCCAAAAGTTAAGTTTTTAAATAAGTGAATGAGGGGGGGCAACCTTTCGATAAGAGAGAGAGAGAAAAGAGAGAGGGGGAGGGGGGGGGAAAAAAAAAAAGGGGGGGGGGGGGGAGAGAGAAGAAAGAAGAGAAAGGAGAAGAGAGAAGGAGAGAAAAAAAAAAAAGAAAGGGGACCGCCTTTTTTTTTTGGGGGTTTCCGGGGGGCTTTGGGGACAGGAACAAGAAGAGAAAGGAGAAAGAAGGGAGAAGGGAAAGAGGAAGAGAAAAGGCAAAGAACACACCAAAAAAGGAAAACGAAGAAAAAAGGGGGAAAAAAGGGAGAGGGGAGAGAGAGAGAGAAGAGAGGGAGAGAGAAAAAAAAACCAAGGAGGAAAGAAAAAAAGGGGTGGGGAAAAAGAGAGAGGGGAGAGGAAAGAGAGGGAACGAGAGGGAGAGAGAGAGAGGAAGGGAGGGGAGGAAGAGAAAGGAGAGGGGTAGGTTTTATCTTTCTTCCCCTGGGATCAGTTTTCTTTCCTCTTTCGAACCCCTCCCCTTCCCTAGGGGCCCCCCTCTCCCCTCTCCCCCTCCCCTCCCCCCCCTCCTCCCCGCCCTTCTCCTCTTCCTTCCCCCGTACTACCCCCCAAACTCCTCCTTCCCCCCCCTCCGCCCCTTTACTTACTCCCCTCCTCCCCTCCCCTTTTTCTCTCTCTCTCTCTCTCTCTCTCTCTCTCTCTCTCTCTCTCCTCTCTAAACCTAACAAAAATTTTTCACCCTTCCCATTCCTTTCTTTTCTCCTCTCAAACTCTCACAACTGTTCTTTCGAGGTGAATCTTTTCTTCTCTCTTCTCCTCTCTCTCTCTTTTCTTCTTTCTCTCTCTCTCTCTCCTTCCTCTCCTCTTTCCCCCAAACTGTTTTTTCCCTTTCCCAAATTTTCCTTTTCCTTTTCTCTTTTCTCCCCTTTTCCTACCCTGTATTTAGAAATATTTCTCTCTCTCTTTTTTTCCCTTTATTCTCTCTTTAAACGGGCTCCGGGGAAAAGGTTTTCAACCCCCATCGATTGCGATGAAGGGGGGGAGGAGTAAGGTTTTTGGTTCCCCCCCGGGGGGAACCCCCCCGGGGGTTTTAAAGAGTTGCATGGAGGTGGTTTACGGAGGAGGGGGAGGGGTAGATAAATACATATTAATAATATAATATATAAATTATATATATTATATATATATAATATATGAAAAATAATAAAATATAGATATCGAATCATATGAAGACGACGCTTAACAGTTCTGTGACTACTAATGAACGAGGGAAGATCAAGAAGTATAAACACGGATGGGACCAAGAAGGACAAGGGTAGGGGAGGCCCAAAAAACCAAAAGTAAAAACTCTGAAAAACATAGGACAAAGGAGGAAGAAGCCCCAAAAATGAAAGAGAGGGAAAGGATAGGAGGATAGGATAAAGAAGAGGAAAGGATAGAAGGAAAGGATAAAGAAGAGGAAAGGATAGCAGGATAAGGATAAAGAAGAGGAGAGGATAGAAGGATAAGGATAAAGAAGAGGAAAGGATAGAAGGAAAGGATAGAAGGATAAGGATTAAGAAGAGGAAAGGATAGAAGGATAGGATAAAGAAGGGAAAGGATAGAAGGATAGGGATAAAGAGGAGAGGATAGAAGGATAAGGATAGAAGGATGAGGAACTAGAGAAGAAGAAAGGAAGAATAGAACAATACGCAAGAAAAGATAAAAAATGATGCGAACGAAGACACATTACGAAGACACATTAATGAATAAGTAACAAAATCGATACCCAACAGGTGTTGTGTGTGTGTGTGTGTGGTTGTGTTGGTGTGTGTTTGTGTGTTGTGTGGTGTGTTTTGGTGTCGGGGTGGTTTGGGTTGGTTGGTTGTTGTTTGTGGTGTGGGGTTGTTGTGTGTGTGTGTGTTGTGTGGGGTTTGTGTCCTGTGTGTGTGTGTTGTTGTGTGTTGTTGTTGTGTGTGTGCGTGTGTGTTGTGTTGTGTGTGTGTGTGTGTGTGTGTGTGGTGTTGTGTGTGGTGTGTGGTGTGTTTTGTGTGTTTTGTGTGTGTGTGTGTGTGTGGTGTGTGTGTGTTGTGCTGTGTGTGTGTGTGTGTGTTTTTGTGTTTGTGTGTGTGTGTGTGTGTGTGTGTGGTGTTGTGGTGTGTGTGGTGGTGTGGTGTGTGTGTTGTGATGTGGTGTGTGGGTGTGTGTGTGTGGTGTGGTGTGTGTGGGTGTGTGTGTGTGGGGTGTGTGTGTGTGTGTGTGTGTTTTGTGGTGTGTGTGTGTGGGTGTGTGTGGGGTGTGTGTGTGGGGTGTGTGGTGTGTGTGTGTGTGTGTTGTGTGTGTGTGGGTGTGTGTGTGTGGTGTGTGTGTGTGTGTGTGTGGTGTGTGTGTGTAGTGTGTGTGTGTTGTGTGTGTGTGTTTGGTTTGTGTTGTGGTGTGTGTTTTGTGTGTGTGTGTGTGTGTGTGTGTGGTGTGGTGTGTGTGTGGTGTGTTTGTGTTGGTGTGTGTGTGTGTTTGTGTTGTCTGTGTGTGGTGGTGTGGGTTTTGTGTGTGTTGGTGTGTGTGTGGTTGTGGTGTGTTGGTGTGTGTGTGTGGTGTGTGTGTGGTGTGTGTGTGTGTGTGTGTGTTGTGTGTGTGTGGTGTGGGTGTGTGTGTGTGTGTTGTTGTGTGGTGTTGGTGTGTGTGTGTGTGTGTGTGTGGGGTGGTGTGTGTGTGGTGGTGTGTGGTGTGTGGTGTGTGGTGGTGTGTGTGTGTGGTGTGTGTGGTGTGTTGTGTGTGTTGTGTGTGTGTGTGGTGATTCATACTTCCCAGAATGCACTGTTTATTTTTATCAGGTTATGAATTATTGGTGTCCTTTGAACAGAGACAAAAAAGAAATTGAAGGAAAGGACAAGATAAACAGTGAGCTGCGCGATAACTGGATCTGTTGCCTGGCGCCGTTTGATGATTTTTTATTCGTTTGATTTTTATAGTGCTGGGGAGAGAGAGAGAGAGAGAGAGAGAGAGAGAGAGAGAGAGAGAGAGAGAGAGAAAAGAGAGGAGGAGAGAGAGAGAGAGAGAGAGAAAGGGAGAGAGAGAGGAGAGAGAGAGAGAGAGAGAGAGAGAGAGAGAAAAGGAGAGAGAAGAGAGAGGGGAGGAGAGGAGAGAGAGGAGGAGAGAGAGAGGAAGAGAGAGAGAGAGAGAGAGAGAGAGAGGGGAAAAGAGAGAGGGGAGAGAGAGAGAAGAGAGGGAGAGGAAGAGAGAGGAGGGGAGAGAGAGAGAGGGGAATAAAAATTTTTTCCCCTAAAGTGCATTTACAAGAAACTAGAAAATTAATGGAAAAGAAATGAATCTGAAAAAAAATGATTGGAAAAGGGAAAATATCGCCACACCTTTTATCACAGTAACTCAACCTCAAATTGCCTTGTGATCAACCTTACCCCACAACAATAACACTACATCCTTAAACTTCACCCTGATCTGTTGAATTATTTTGATTTTACTACTAGACTTCACTTTACTTTTACTACTACTACTTTACTTTTACTACTACTACTTTACTTTTACTACTACTACTTTACTTTACTATTACTACTTTACTTTTACTACTACTACTACTACTTTACTTTTACTACTACTACTTTACTTTTACTACTACTACTACTACTTTACTTTTACTACTACTACTACTTTACTTTTACTACTACTTTCTATCTTTACTTTTCTTTCTACTATTACTTTATACTAAACTACTTATACTTTACACTACTACTTTACTTTTACTACTACTACTACTACTTTACTTTTACTACTACTACTTTACTTTTACTACTACTACACTTTACTTTTACTACTACTACTTTACTTTTACTACTACTACTTAACTACTTTACTTTTAATACTATTACTTTGCTTTTACTACTACTACTACGTTACTTTTACTACTACTACTTTGCTTTTACTACTACTACTTTACTTTTACTACTACTACTACTACGTTACTTTTACTACTACTACGTTACTTTTACTACTACTACTTGACTTTTACTACTAACTACTTTACTTTTACTACTACTACTACTTTACTTTTACTACTACTACTACTACTACTTTACTTTTACTACTACTACTTGATTTTTACTACTACTACTTTACTTTTACTACTACTACTTTACTTTTACTACTACTTTACTTTTACTACTATACTTTCTAACACTATACTACTTTTCTATATACTAACACTTATTTACTACTTCTAAATTTCTTTTACTTACTGACTTATTTGTTTTTGAATGTTATTTAGATGATAAAGGATTTGGATTTAATGATTTCTTGGGTCGCAGGGGATTTAGGTCCTGATTTGGCGCCATTATTGTCATGAAACTTTGATTGCATGTTTTTCTTGCACTATGACAACTATTATTAGTATATTTTTTTTTTTACTATCTGTCCTGATGAATCTTCGATATTTAAAAGATTTTTTTTTTTTTACATTTCGAAACACACACACACACACACACACACACACACACAACAACACACAACAACACACACCACAAACACACACACACACACAAAACACACACACACACACACACACACACACACACACACACACACACAGTCACACACACACACAAACATACACATACCAGAAACGACATTCCAGAATTCCTGTAACGGAACAAAACTGTCTAATTTTGAGTCTGTCTGTCTGTCTTTGTCTGTCTTGTCTATTTGTGTCTGTCTTTGTCTGTCTGTCTATTTGTGTCTGTCTTTGTCTGTCTGTCTATTTGTGTCTGTCTTTGTCTGTCTGTCTATTTGTGTCTGTCTGTCTATTTGTGTCTGTCTTTGTCTGTCTGTCTATTTGTGTCTGTCTTTGTCTGTCTGTCTATTTGTGTCTGTCTGTCTATTTGTGTCTGTTGTTATATTTGTGCTGTCTTTGCTGTCTGTTTTTATTGTTTTCTGTCGTCTATTTGTGTCTGTCGTATTTTTGGGCTGTCTTGTCCCGTCTTCTATTTGGTCTGTCGGGCCTATTTTTTGTCTGTCTGTCTATTGTGTCTGGCTTGTTGTCTGTTATTGTGTCTGTCTGTTATTTGTGTCTTTGTCTATTTTTTGTCTGTCTTTGTCTGTCTGTCTATTTGTGTCTGTCTGTCTATTTGTGTCTGTCTTTGTCTGTCTGTCTATTTGTGTCTGTCTGTCTCTCACACAAAAAAATGATAAAATTAGAGAAAAATTGACTCTATATTCGTAATTGAAAGATAAATGTATTGGGTGTGTGTGAATTAGACACATTATTACAAAGGTCTGGTTTATGTTGGGCAATAAAGGACCTGGTCTGTTAGCTGTTGGGAAATAATAGTCTGGTCTGTTGTTGTTGTGAAATGATTGGTCTTTCTGTTGTTTGTTGTGAAATAATTGGTCTGTCTGTTGTTTGTTGTGAAATGATTGGTCTTACTGTTGTTTGTTGTGAAATGATTGGTCTTTCTGTTGTTTGTTGTGAAATAATTGGTCTTTCTGTTGTTTGTTGTGAAATAATTGGTCTTTCTGTTGTTTGTTGTGAAATGATTGGTCTTTCTGTTGTTTGCTGTGAAATGATTGGTCTTTCTGTTGTTTGTTGTGAAATAATTGGTCTTTCTGTTTGTTGTGAAATAATTGGTCTTTCTGTTGTTTGTTGTGAAATAATTGGTCTGTCTGTTGTTTGTTGTGAAATGATTGGTCTTTCTGTTGTTTGTTGTGAAATGTATTGGTCTTTCTGTTGTTTGTTGTGAAATAATTGGTTTGTCTGTTGTTTGTTGTGAAATGATTGGTCTTTCTGTTGTTTGTTGTGAAATGATTGGTCTTTCTGTTGTTTGTTGTGAAATGATTGGTCTTTCTGTTGTTTGTTGTGAAATTATTGGTCTGTCTGTTGTTTGTTGTGAAATTATTGGTCTTTCTGTTGTTTGTAGGGAATTGTACTGGTCTCGTTTGTGTCCTGTTTAATGTAGGAAATGTCTAAGTTTCCTTTTTTATTTGACCTTTTATATTCCAGGCACGAGTTGAAGACACAGGAAATGTTTATTTATTAATTTATATATACTTTTTGGTTTGAACTTCCTGAACTTTTTTTTCTTTCATTTGTCCGTACATGGTATATAAACATCATTATCTTTCCTCCTCCTCCTTCTTCTTCGCCTCTTTTAT
>JACEEZ010008617.1:287500-315000 GCA_016584305.1 Chionoecetes opilio
TTTGTGTTTGTGTTTGTATGTATATATTTGTATGTGTTTGTGTGTATGGTTTGGGTTTGTGAATGTGAATATGCGTATACGATACTTCTAACTCTTTATGAAAAACCAGATATGAGTTTACAGAATGAATAGGTACGTATGTGTTATATTAGATTATGTGCCCTAGGTAATTATTGAAATTTACGTAGATTATTTTTGGGAGCTCTTTAAAAATGTTCACATTAAAAGAGCTCTGCTTAGATATTTGTGAAATGTTAATTTTCTTCGGGTCAAAGATGGGCAAATACACAATTTTGACTTTGACTTGAGAGAGAGAGAGAGAGAGAGAGAGAGAGAGAGAGAGAGAGAGAGAGAGAGGAGAGAGAGAGAGAGAGAGAGGAGAGAGAGGAGAGAAGAGGAGAGAGAGAGAGAGAGAGAGAGAGAGAGAGAGAGAGAGAGAGAGAGAGAGAGATTCACCCCCAGTACCCTTCCTCAACCCCTCAACCATTCATGCCATACACACATTTCAATCTATTCGTTTTGAGACAAGTCACCCCTATGCCCCCTCCCCTCCCCCCAACACGTCATCCCCGCCCCCACCCCTCCAACACGCCCCACCACCACTCCTCGACATGGCGCACTCAGCCGAGGGGGCGAGGGGCGGCCAGGCATGTTAGCTTGTGATACGGGAGGGCGAAGTCATTGGTTCCCTCTTTCCCCCTTATTCTTTTCCTTTTCTTTACAGGTTTGCGTTCCCTCTCATCCTCTGAAGCAAAAATATGGGTGTGTGGAGGATGTGGCAAGTGGAGTGAGGAAGCGTGATGGTTGTGGTCCATAGTGTGTAAGGTGGATGGTTGAACTATGAATGGTGGTGATGGGCGTGGTAGGAATGGTGGTGGTGTTTGGTGTGTGGGCGTGGTGACTCACCCATATAGGGCGTGTGATCGCTGCAGGGGCGGGCGCGTGGTCCTCCGAAGCAGGGGTGAGCCGGGATCCGAGATGGTGCTCCTCCTGCGCACCGGGGATATCCCGTGGAGGGTGGGCGTGGGGGAGCCTCGGGCGGGCAGGGGGGAGACGCGGGACACGGGGGAGGCGTGCATGTGGCTGGGCGAGGCGTGTGCGGGGCTGGGGGATGAGCGGGCAGACTGGCTGAAGGCAAAGGGGGGATGGACGGGGGAGCGGGCCACGGGGGAGTGTCGCGGCACGGGGGAAGTGGCGCAGGAGGAGGACACTGAGGAGGAGAGGGAGGATCGTGGCCCCGGAGAGTGGGGGGGCACCAAGGCCGCCGGGGAGGTAGGGGGCACCAGAGGCGACATCCTGCCCAGCATGACGCCCCCTGGGGACAGGCGGGGCGAGGAGGGCGGGTACATGTCTATGGGGGAGTTTTGTGAGCCGCTGGAGCCTGCTCCGCTGGTGGTGGAGGAGGACTGTGAGGGCGAGGAGCCATCGGTGCCTGGTGGCGGATAGGTGTTGCTGCGAGCCTCCCGCAGGTTGACGCGCGGCACGTCCAGGCTGTACTTGTAGTTAGCTGAGTGCAGCACGTGGGCGGGGCGCGCCGCCAGGGTGGACGCAAGGATAGAGGTGACCTGGGGGCTGGGAATGCCGGGCGCGGTGCACGTGGAGGCCCCGCCTGATGGGCCGCATGGGTCGTGGTAGGGCGCGGGCGGCAGGATGCGGCCGCTGCCCACGCCCCCGATGGTGTGGTGGCGCGGCAGGCCGGGCAGCTGGCGGGGGTGCTGGTGCCGGCTGAGCACCGCCGCGTGGGAGAAGTGTCCCGGAGGCCGATTAGCGGGCGGCGAGGAGTGTGGGGACTGGGAGAGCAGGGCGGGGTGGGAGGAGTGGTGCGGGTGGGCGTCAGGTTGGGGTGGGTGGGTCCCGTGCAGGATCGGATGAGACGAATGGTGACTTTGGTTGTCATTTTGCATATGATGGGCGTGGAGAGCGGGGAGGGAACGATGTGAGGGCGGGCCTGGGGTAGGCGGCAGTTGGGCGTGGTGTTGGTGTGATGGCAGGCAGGGCGGGATGCTGTACTGTGACACCGGGGGCGTGAGGGGCGGCGATGAGGTGGAGCCCAGGGAGCGAGAGGCCACAAGGCGACGAGCAGGCGTGGTGGGCGGCGTGGGCGTGGGTGAAAGACCTGTCGTGGGAGGCGGGGTGGGCGCCGGTGGGGGACTGACGCCCGGCACCGTGTGTGGGGTGGGCGAGCACCGCAAGGGAAACTTCCGCATGTTGGGCGGGGATGGGCGTGGGCTGCCCGGCGGGCGGGGAAGTTCACATGCCGGGGACCAGCGCCCGGTGACACCACAACACCGCTGCAGCGCCGCCACCGCCGCCGTCGGCTAAAACACAACACAACACAACACAGTACCACCAACTAAACAACACCAGTGGGTGGTGGCGTGAGTCAGCACCCACCCCAGCGACCTGCTACACGCACAACTACTGTATTCTCCAGGTCACTTCAGGTGGTTACTCAGCACTTAATGGCCGCGGCTCACCACAGCATCGTCACTCTTCGACGGGACTTTGGCAGCTCCTCACGCCCACTTGCACCCTCCAGGCACCCTCCTGCACAGCTTTCAGCCCTTCCGCGTCTCACACAAGCCTCTTGCTTTTCCTCCTCAACCCGTCTGGTAACCCGCACGTCAGTTACAAGTCACTACTGACGTACCCAGGGCCGCTAAGACCTGTCTCAGTCACACAATGGTGCTCGGGCGCCGCACCTCCAACAGTCTGGGAAGAAGTCCGAGTCACGCCACTCGGGTGAAGCACAAGTACAAAGAGTTCACAGCCATGTATCAAAAGGTAAAAAGGTAGATTGTCTAGTGCGTTATCCTACGGTCGTACAAAAAGTAAGAAATGATCACAGAGAGGCGTGGTGCAGCAGTGAAGGTAGAGCCAGGGATGGAAGGACGCGGTGCTCCAGGTGAGGCGGCCGCATACCTGCCGCCTCACAGCCACCATGTCCCGAGGATCACCGAGCGGCCCGCCGCGACGCTCACTACTGCTGGAGGGACAGTGTACACCGCAGGTGCGCCCAGTGGAGGGCCACGGGGCCGTGGGTGCGGGACGGGGGCCCGGTGGGGATCACACTCACGTGCTGCTGCTGGTGGGTCCCAGCGGCCGATACTCCCGGGCCCGCTCCACCCTACCATCCACCTGCTGCCTGCAGCCCGGCGCCCAACGCCAAAACGATGATTCCTGCCCACCTGCCGGCCAGGTGAGGCGGCGTCAGGTGCGGGACAACCTGACGGAGCTGCCGCAATGCGACGGTGGAGGCAGTGCCCTGAGGCTGGCGGTGGGGGGAGGCAGGCCCGGAGCCGCCGAGGGCAGCGCCTGCACGACCCACTCCACCTGTGCAGGACGCGGCTGCTGGCGCGGCGGCAGGAGCGTGGCGGTGACGGCGGCGGCAGAAGCGGCGGCAGCGACAGAGGCAGTGTCAGTGCCGCGGCGGAGGCGCCACTGGAACGACTGTCGCCATGTGCGCCAGGACCACCGCGCGGTGCCACACAGCGCTCGCTTGCGCCGGTTATTTCTAGTCACAGGAGGCTGGCGGTGCCTGCGCCCAGCGGGCCTCCCACAGCAGCCCTCCACAGCAACGGCACACACAGCGCCTCAACCTTACCCCCTTTCCCACAGCCCGGGGGAAAACAGTCCAAGAGTGGTGTGATGGCAGCAGACCGGGGCCACGGGTGTACTGCCACCTGCTCGGGGCCGCCGCTCCTGCTGTGACCGCCGCCTGCTGACCTACACTTAACGCCGCCCTCCACGCACACTGACCAGCGGCCGCCTCGCCCAAGACACTGCATAAATCAATAACAAGATGAACTACCAATATGTGGCTTGCATGGCCCGCCCCCCGTCCCTAGCCCAGCACACACAAAAGCAGCAGATGTGTTGCAGCGAGCGGCAGACGGCGCGTCGTCGTGCCGGTGGCAGCCGCGACAGGACCACCGGCAGCCGCGTCCTGCAAGTGTCGTCCTCCACACCTCGCCCTCCACACGCCGCGCCTCGATCCCCGAGCTGCCGCCTGACGCAGCTCAGGCAGGCCGGCCAGGTGCAGGTGTAGAGGTGTGTCCGATACTCCACAGAGGTACACACACCCAGCTGGAACACACACACACATACGCACACACACAGCCCGCCACCCGCCGATCGATGCCCGTGCACGAGGCCAGAATGTTAACAGGCGATTTTTACTACGCTTAGAGGGTCATTTTGAAGGCCGACCCGAGGCTCACCGTATCAATTCACCATGCCCAAAGTTCTCCCAGGAAATCCGTCAAGGCTGAGTTGCGGCTACGTGCCGTGGAGGAGGGGGGGGGGGGGCACACACCCCTCCTGCCTCATTAGGCCGAGGGGGAGCGGGGATTAGGGAAGGAGGATGCAGGACAAATAATAGAGAAGTGCGGAGGGGAAGGGGGGAGGGGGGGCAAGGAGGGGAAGGCATGGAATGAGGAGCAAAGAAAGGAAGTAATAAATCAGGTGGGAAACGAAGGAAGGAAGGAAGGAAGGAAGGAATTATAAAAAAAAAATACCACGCATACTTTACCTTTACCCGTCTTTCTTATTTCGCTTATGACAATTACGTTCATTGTCTTGACACACCACACACAACCTGTAGAGTTGATTCCATCCTCCTCCCTTTTTTCCCCTCCCCCCTCCTCCCCTATCCCATTACACTTACATACACACTCTAAAAGGACATCAACATTTGCTTCACCTGACCTGACCTGTGATTCGACGGCAAACAAGGATCAAGAATAAGAAGCAACAAAAATAAGAGGATTTATGAGAACGGACGGAGAGAGATTTCACGCCTATAACTTGGAGGCAGTGGATTTAGCTAAGACTCCCCTGCCACAACCAGTCTTGCTCACACACACACACACACACACACACACACACACACACACACACACACACACACACACACACACACACACACACACACACACACACACACACACACACACACACACACACACACACACACACACACACACACACACACACACACACACACACGAGCCTGTACGTAAAAATAAACCCTCATATGGAAGAAGGAAGGAACAAAGCCATCTTAGGGAGGAAGTGAAGGGATAAATAAACACACCCACACACGCACACACACACACACACACACACACACACACACACACACACACACACACTCACACCAGAGGTGGGCACTTCCGCAAATTGCGGTAGTCCGAATTCGGTTGCGGATGTGCGGAAGTGTAAATGTTTGCGGATTTGCCTTTGCGGAAGTACTTCCGCAAACGCAAATATGTCCGCAAATTCCGTATGTTTCCTTATAAAAGCATTTGACCTATTATATCAATAGGTAAAACACCTCAAGCTTAATGTTTGTTTGTTGTTATCCTATTAATGTTTCCTCTAGGACTAATAATTTCATTGGCAAAACAAAAAAATTTAAACCTAACCTCACCTCACCAAACCTGTATATTATAAAGATCCAGGTATTTTCACATAATTTATTAAAGTATCTCTCCGGAGATTATATATATTATTAGTGGTATATCATATATACCCCTATTAAGGGTATATCATATCTACCCCTATTATTATATATACTCTTAATAGGGATTATTAAATAGGGTATTAATATCACAATATATATATATCACCCTATGTTTCCTTATATAAGCATTTTACTCCGTAACTATTAGGCCTAGAGTAAAAATGCATAGAAGCAAAGCTGCTAAGGTTCATGTTTTCTATCCAATGTCATTATCAGAAGTTAATTATCTCTTGTAGATATTGAGATATTTAATGTTATGTAAAAAATTAACCAATATAATTTTTTCACTTATGAAAGTCGTCGAAAACGTTTCGAGTTTTGGTCACCTAGTAACGGATTCAAGCTGGAAAAGCCAAGATTGAAAAAAGAAATAGGGAAAAACTGGTTCACAAATATGGTGGTAAATGATTGGAACGGACTGAGTAGACAGGTAGTTAGTGCGGAGTCATTAGGGAGCTTTAAAAGGAGGCTAGATAAATTCATGGATGCGGATGAAAGGTGGATGTAGGTAGTGTTAAGTAAAATGAACTACCACGTGTAGGTCTCAGAGCCTCTTGTAGCTTCCTTATCTTCTTATGTTCTTATTTGGGAGGCGGTAGCAGAGTGGTTAGCGTCTCCGAGTGGCGTTCTCGGAGACCCGAGTTCGATCCCCGATGAACACCAAAATCCATTAATAACTTTCTGTACCATCGAGTGGCCTAAGAATACCCATATGCTGCCCATTAACTCTACCTTCGATTGCGAGTGCACCGGAGGACACAGGGGGGCGGCATGAGCCTCTAATTACAGGCGTCACCTGAAAAATCCTGCCTGCGCCAACTCGGGCGAGGGCCAACCATCACAGCCCTCAAGTGAACCTCCAGGGCCTACCATCCTACCCCTGGAGGTCACTGCCTAACAGGTGCTATAGGCCAGGATGTAAAAAAAAAAAAAAACTAATTTTACCCCTTAATGTACATTTAAATTGATATATTGAGTGAGTGGCCACAATCAGGGCAAGGTCAAAGGTGAGCTATAACATCTGTGGGGCGCTGAGGGGTTAGTAGGAACAAAATGCTAATATATATATATATATATATATATATTATATATATATATATATATAATTATATATATATATATATATATATATATATATATATATATATATATATATATAATAAGTGATTTAGTAAATAATATATAAATGTACAACCACAAAGTTCTTTACCTCTATTTTTGCAATATATGCAGAGAAAATATCACATCATTGGTTTGCGGATTTGCGGACTTGCGGTTGCGGAAGTGTGAACTTCAAGAAATTTGCGGACTTGCGGTTGCGGAACGTAAGGATTGGGTTTGAGGATTTGCGTTGGCGGAAGTGGATATGCGTTTGCGGTGCCCACCTCTAACACACACACACACACACACACACACACACACCACACACACACACCGGGAATACGATCACATGTACGTAAGGTCACCAGGCGTTTACGTATCCTACCTTACCTAACCTATTGCCTTGCCTTGCCTTACCTTTCTGTGTTCCCTCCTTCCCCTTCCTTATTACTCTCCTTACCACCACCTCCTCCTCCTCCTCCTCCTCCTCCTCCTCCTTTTCTTCCCTTTCGTACCCAACCTAATAATGTTTTCTTAAGCACTAATTATCTTTTTCCCTTCAGGTTCAATAGCCACCTGTAGCTCAAGATAATTAAATTAAATAAGAAAAAGGTTATTCAGACGTACCTTTATCTTTCTCACAGGTAACTTTGAGGAGAGAAAGGTCACTGATACTACGCATGTTCGATCCCCCCCAACTCTTCCTCCCCCCCTCCTCCACAACACACGCGCAATTCACTTCCATCATACGCAACCCCACTTACTCTCCTCCCCTCCCCAACACCCATCCCCACCAATCCTCATTCCTCCATCATATTATCCCCCAACTCCCCTCCTCTTCTCTAACACATACAAACACTCCTACTGTAAGCTTCAACGCTCCCCAACCCCTTACATACGCAGCTCTCCTCTTTATCAACCCTCCCCTCCCGCATCTAAAAGACGAGAAGTCACCCCTCACCCCCTCCACAAAATTGAAGTCACCCCCCCCCCCTACAATAACCCTTCCCTTTACTGCTTTACCTAATCCACAGAACTGCCCACCAGACGAGGATTAGAGAGAGAAGAGAGAGAGGAGAGAGAGAGAGAGAGAGAGAGAGAGAGAGAGAGAGAGAGAGAGAGAGAGAGAGGAGAGAGGAGAGAGAGAGAGAAAGGGGCAGATACAGGTGTGAGGAGAGTAATATGATAACAAAATATGAAAATACAAATTAACAACGTCACTCACACACACACACACACACACAGGTTCAATGACGTCATCAGAGCAATCCCTCCTCTTTAGAATACCTCAAGGGAAGGAGAGAGAAAGGGGTAAAAGGGAGAAGGCATAGGAGGAGTGGGGAGGAGGAGAATAAAGGGGGGAGGGAGGGGGGAAAAAAAAACATATCTACTCAGCCCATTTAAAAGGGGGAAGGTTATAAAGCGTCTCTTTTCCTTCCCTCTCTCTCTTCTCCTCTCTCTTCTTCTCTCTCTCTCTTCTCTACTCTCTCCTCTCTTCTTTTTTTCTTTCTCTCTCTCTCTCTCCTCTCTCTCTCCCCCCTTTCTCCCCCTTTTCTTCTCTCTCTCTCTCTCTCCTCTCTCCCTCTCTCTCTCTCTCGTATGTATGCCGGGGTTTTTTTATTTCTGGTTTTTAAACTTTTCGTCTCTGTTTTTTTTTTTCTGTTGTCTGTCTTTGCGTCTGTCTTCTGTCTGTCTGTCTGTTGTCTGTCTGCTGTTTCTGGTCCTTCTCTCTCCCCTTAACAGCATTTCTTTTTAATTTTTAACTCTTTATCTTTTTCCCCATCAATTTTTCCCACTATAATTACCACGGAAGTTACCCTCTAGACTTCGGAAACCCCCAAAAAAACCAAATCACCTGTTCTATTTTTAAATTAATTTTTTTAATTACAGTATGACCTGCATGACCTATATGATACACCTCTTATTATTTTTACCTACAACCGTCACCCCCTTTTTAGACACAGGGCCACGTGATTCCATGCAAGGACTCGGTGACGTCAATCAGGGAGGGAGATGCAGGTCAAATTAATACACCACTATAAATAGTTTCATTCTTTTATTTTTGGTCCATTAACTAAGAGGTGGATGAGGAGAATGCATCTAAGTGCTTCCTTATCTCGCTCCCTTTCTCTGATATATTCGTTTTTGTTTCTTTTTTGTTGTTCTGTCTTCTCTCTGTCCCTTTGTCTCTATCTCTTTTTATGTCCTCTTTTCTTTTTTGGCTCTTCTGCTCTTTTCTGTCTTCTGTCTGGTTTTTCTATCTTTTTCTGTCTGTCTGTTTGTCTCTATCTCTTTGTCTGTCTTTTTTGTCTGGCTTGTTTATCTGTCTCTTTGGGTTTTATGTTTCTTTTGTCGTGTCTGTCTGTCGTCTTTTTCTTTTTCCGTTTTATTTCTTTTTCGTTGTTTCCCTATCTCTTTGTTGGGTTTTCTTTCTTTTCTGTCTTCTGTCCCCTTTTTTTTGTCCCGTCTTTTTTGTCTTTGTCGTTTTTTTCGTCTGTTCTTCAATTTTTTTTTGTGCTTTGTCTGTTTTATTCTTTGTCGTGTCTGATTTTTTTTTGTCTGTCTTATCTCTTTGTTGTGTTGTTATTTCTTGCGGGTTGTCTGTCTGTCTCTACTCTTTTCTGGTCTGTCTTTTTTTTTTTTGTTGTTTTTTTTCGTCTTTTTTCTGTCTTTTTATTCTTTGTCTGTGTCTGTCTATTTCTTTATCTGTTCGTCTTTTTTCTATCCTTTTTTGTGTCTTTGTCTTTTTCTTTGTCTTTTTGCTTTTTCTTGTCTGTTCTGTCTCTATCTCTTGTCTGTGTTTTCTATTTTTTGTCTGTGTTGTCTGTCTGTCTTATCTCTTGTCTGTGTTTTCCTTTTTCTGTCTTTGTTTTTCCCCTATCTCTTTGTCTGTGTCGTCTTTTCTTTTTTGTGTCTGTCTGTCTGTCTCATCTCTTTTTTGTCTGTTTTTTTTTGTCGGTTTTTTGTTTCTATCTCTTTGTCTGTGTTGTTATTTCTTTGTCTGTGTCCGTCTGTCTGTTTATCTCTTTGTCGTGTCTGTCTATTTCTTTTTCTGTGTCTGTCCTTTTTTTTTTGTCTTCTCTTTTTCTCTTCTGTGTCTGTTATTTCTTTTTCTGTGTCGTCTGGGGTTCCATTTTTTTCTTTTTTTTTTTTGTCTGTGTCTGTCTATTTTTTTGTTGTGTCTGTCGTCTGTCTCTATTCTTTGTCTGTGTCGTCTATTTCTTTGTTGGTCTGTTGTCTTCTCTATTCTTTGTCTGTGCTGTCTATTTTTTGTCTTTTTCTGTCGTTTTTTTCGTTTTTTTTCTTCTATTTTTTGGTCTGTGTCTGTTTCTTTTATTCTTTGTTGTGTTGTCTATTTCTTTTTGTCTGTTTTTTTTCGGGGCTGTCTGTCTCTTCTCTTTGTCTGTGTTGCATTTCTTGTCTGTGTTGTTGTCTGTCTCTATCTCTTTTTCTGTGTCTGTCTATTTTTTTTCTTTTGCTGTGTCTGCTATTTTTTTTTCTGTGTTGTCTTTTTTATTTCTTTTATTTCTTTTCTGTGTCGTCTATTTCTTTGTCGTGTCTGCGTTGTCTTATCTCTTTGTCTGTGTCGTTATTTTTTTTTGTCTGCTTTTTTTCGGTTGTCTGTCTTTCTATCTCTTTGTCTGTGTCTGTCAAATTTTTTTGTCTGTGTCTTCTGTTGTTTTTCCCTTTTTTTTTTTTTGTCTGTTTGTTCTGTTTTATTTTTGTCTGGGGTCTGTTATTTCTTTGTCGGGGTCGTTTCTGTCATTTTTTCTTTTTTTATTTTTTGTCTGTTGTCATTTCTTTGCTGTGTCTGTTTCTGTCTCTATCTCTTGTCTTGTTTTTTTCTTTTTCTTTTTTCTTTTATCTCTTGTTGTGTCTGTCTTTTCTTTATCCTTTTTTGGTGTCTATTCTTTTTGTTGTCTTTTTTTCCCTTTTCTGTTTTTCTTTTCTTGTCTGTCCGCCTGTTCTGTCTGTCTGTTCATCCTTTTTCTGGTTGTCTATTTTTTTTGCTGTGTCTGCTATTTCTTTTTTCTTGTCGTCTGTTGTCTCATCTCTTTGTCTGTGTCTGTAATTTTTTTGTGTCTGGGGTCTGCCCACCTTGTTTTCTTCTTTTTTTACCTTGTTGGGTCTATTTCATTTTTTTTGTGTCTTTTTTTTTTCTTTTCTGTCTACTTTATTTGGGGGTTTTTTTTTTTGTGTCCCGTCTATTTTTTGTCTGTGTCTGTCTGTCTGTTTTATCTTTTGTCGTGTTGTCTATTTTTTTCTTGGGGCTGTTTTCTGTCTTTTCTTGTCTGTCTGTCTGTCTGTCTCTATCTCTTTGTCTGTGTCTGTCTATTTCTTTGTCTGTGTCTGTCTGTCTGTCTCTACTCTTTTTGTGTCTGTTTTGTCCCATCCTTTTTTTTTTCTCTTTTCTGTTTGTCTATTTCTTTTTCTGTGTTGTCCTTTTTTCTTTTTCTGTGTCGTCTATTTTTACTTTGTCCCTTTGTCTGTCTATTTCACTTGTCTGTTTTTCTTTTCTTGTTGTCTTTTTTTTTTCTGGTTTGTCGTCTGCTCTTCTTTTGTCTGTGTCTGTCTATTTCTTTGTCTGTGTCTGTCTATTTCTTTGTTTCTATCTCTTTGTCTGTCTGTCTCTATTTATTTGTCTGTCTGTCTGTCTGTCTGTCTCTATCTCTTTGTCTGGCTGTCTGTCTGTCTGTCCCTCTCCATCTCTCTTTAAATCCCTCATTTCTCCCATTCCCATTCCTTCAGATCTCCTTCTCCACCTCCCTTCCCCTCCACTTTTACTCCCCCAACCCCCCACCACCTCGTCCCTAGATCCCCTCCATCCCCACCACAGGAGGGGTTAAGCAGTCCATGTGCCCCCCCCAACCCCCTTACCTCCTCCTCAGCCCCTCCCTTTACCATCCTTTTCAGTTTTTTGAAGGCCGCCAAAAAGGGGATTTGGTGCGCGAAGTTTCAGTTTTAAATTTTTTTTCCTAAAATTTCTTTTTTCTCTTATTTATTTATTTATTTATTTATCCATTCAGGGTTGAGATCGCTTCCGGGTCCCTCTTTGCGTGCTGTAATTCAATTTGTTTATTAGTTAATTTCTTTGTTCTGTTCTTGATTAATTTATCTAATTATTTGTTATTCGTTTTTATTATATGAGGGTTGATTTTTTTCCTCCCTTCCCTTTCCTACTTCCACAATAAAAATTAAGGGTGAGGTTAAAAAAGGAGCGACTTTTCTTCGTTTCCCTTTCTAAAAATAAGTTAAAAAAGTTTCCTCCTGGTTTTTCTCCGCACAATAATAATAACAATTTTGTCTCAGTATTAACATTTATGTTATTGGTATTTTCCTAAAACATTATTGTCTCTATTTATATAAAAAGACCATTTGTATAACATTAAAGTTTTTAATGCCGGTACTTTTTCCTATTTCCACATTCCCTTTTCATTTTGTTGGTTGTGTGTGTTGGGTTTTGTGGTTTTGTGGTGGTTGGTGTTTTGTGTGTGTTCTGTGTCTTGGTGGTTTTTGTGTGTGGGGGTGTGTGGGTCTGTGTCTGTTCTGTCTGTCTGTGTGGTGTGTGTGCGTGTCCCGTTTTGTGGTTTTGTGTGGTGTGTGTGTGTTGTGGTGTTTGTTTGTGTGGTGTTGGTGTCTGTGTCTGTGTTGTTCTTTGGGGCTGTGTCTGGTTTTGTGTGTTGGTGTGTTGGTGTGTGTTTAAGGGGAAGTTTTCATATGCTAACTCTAAAACTTGCTTCTAGCAAGAGAAATATTGAATACAATAAAATATGGATGATGTTATTACAAAGAGGAAAAAATAAGAGAGGAAAGGAAAGAAATGTTGGATGGACGTAAGCTACTGAAATATAAAATACATGAATGCATATGTATGAGGAAAGAAGGTAGTGTACATGTGCATAGATAGATCAAGGAATAGCCAGATATTGATATGCAGATAAGATAATAGTTAGGTCAATAGTGTGGAACATAAATAAATGAGTAGATAAGTGTTAAAATAAAGTGAGATAATTAAATGACGTAACAGGTAGAGACCAATAAATGAATAAATAAGTAAATAAACAGGTAGATTAATAAATGTACGAGCACATTAAGGCGCCATAAATATAATAAATAAATATAATAAATAAAACTAATAAAAAATTAGTAAAATACATAAACATAAGGTTCCATAAATAAAATCAATAAAATAAATATAAATTAAATAAATAAGAATAATAAAATACATAAACATAAGGTTCCATAAATAAACAAATAAAATATATAAATACAAAATTTTGAAAATTAATAAAATAATGAACAAACAGGCAGATCAATAAATAAAATAGCACACACAAGGCTCCATAATAAAATAAGAATAAATAAACATAAATAAAATACTAAACAAACAGGCAGATCAATAAATTTACTAGCACACAAAAGGCTCCATAGATATAACAAGTGCTTGTGGGCCCTTCGGACCCCTGTATTGATGTTTGTAGTAGTATATTAGACAACAATGTGAATGCAAACTCCAATCGTGTTGTTGCTGTCGTTGGTCACTGGTCAAAGTGCCTCGGGGTAGACCACGTTCCGTGTGATTCCAACCCTTTGTGTTCCGTGTGATTCCAACACACACACACACACACACACACGTGCACACAAACGTCCATGAGTCTACTGAGTTTGTGGAATGCGGCAAGACGTTACCGCAGAGTTTTTCCTGTAATCTAATACTCCTAAAGTGTTTTTAGCCCAAAACCCCCCTTCAAAATTATTCAATCGACATGGGACCAGGCCGCTTACCACCTACGATTTATTTGCGATTTTTTGAGACTACTCTCATAAGGTTCCGTAAATAAAATAAATACAAATTAAATGATGATAATAATAAACAAATAAATAGATCAAAACAGACCACCACACACAAGGTTCCATAAATAACATTACTAAATATAAACAAAAATAAATATAATAATGAAAAACAGGCAGATCAATAAATTTACCAGCACACAAAAGGTCCCATTAATAACGCGTGGCTTGTCATGTGTCTTCCCGCGTCCAATAGCTGTAACGCCGCCAACCCCTCCATGCATAATGCCCAACACCCCCACCACGGCACAACCCCCCAACCCCCCACCACGGCACAAACCGCCACAACCCTGCTAACTCCCAACCCCCACCCCCACCACGGCACAACCCCCCCAACCCCCCACCACGGCACAACCCCCCCAACCCCCCACCACGGCACAACCCCCCCAACCCCCCACCACGGGCACAACCCCCCAACCCCACCGTCCATCCCTGTTGCACTCCCAACCCCCACCTCACCGCCCTCTCACTCCCCACCGATCCATTCCTGTTCCCCTCCCCAACCCCCCAACCATCACCCCCCCCCCCTTTTACACCCCTGCCCCCCAACCCTCCCCTCCGATCCAACCCTGCACCCCCCTCCCCTCCTCTACCTCCTGAAATACTGAACCCCACCTCCCCACCGATCCCTCCCTCCCCCCCACCATCCCTGCTCCCCCCACTCCTTTCCTCCTACTATACTGAACGCAATTACGAACAAAGAGGAAAAAATATAAATGTAGTCTTCAAAAATATATAAATGTACTTCTTCATAAATATAGTACTCTTTTCTGTACTAAATAATATATAAATGTACTCTTTTCTGTACTAAATAATATATAAATGTACTCTTTTCTGTACTAAATAATATATAAATGTACTCTTTTCTGTACTAAATAATATATAAATGTACTCTTTTCTGTACTAAATAATATATAAATGTACTCTTTTTACTACTAAATAATCTATAATAATATAAGCGAAAGTGTGTGTGTGTGTCTGTCTGTGCGTGTGTGTGTCCGCGATAGGTGCCGCCCCCAGTGCCCCAATCCCATCATATGGCACAGTTTTGGAACCAGCTCGACCAGGGGCAACTTTTAAGCCCACTTATGAGATGATCCGATCACTTTTTTTTTTTTTTTTTTAGCAGCCTATTAGCGAGACTTGTGAAAAAATAATGTGGGTTGCGAGAATTGAGGAAACCTTGATGTAGGGTGATGGGTAATGGGTGAGTGAATGGGTCGGGTGATGGGTAATGGGTGTGGGGTGATGGGTGAGTGAATGGGTGGGGGATGATGGGTGATGATGGGTGAGGGAATAGGTGGGAGGTGATGGGTAATGGGTGAGTGAATGGGTGTGTGGTGATGGGTAATGGGTGAGTGAATGGGTGGGGGGGTGATGGGTAATGGGTGAGTGAATGGGTGGGGGGTGATGGGTAAGGCGTTAATACATACATTTCTACATCCATGATTTCAGGAAAGTTAGAAAGGGCTATCTGGAGAGTCTGTGTTTGGTGGGCTTTCGGCCCACCAAACACTCTCCAGAAAGCTGTGTTTGGTGGGCCGAAGGCCCACCAATAGCCCTCCGCAGTAGCTAGCCAAAAAGTCCGCCCGGAGGGCGGCTTTGCGGCTAGTATGCATATGTAATCTTTAATTAAACAGTACTCAAATTCACGTTTTGTGAGAGTACAATCTAAAAATATCAGATAAATAAATAACATCATATTTCTCCTTCCTGTACCAACGCAACCCCGCTGCTAAACCCTCCCTCCCTCTCACCCTCAAAATAAAAAGTCATGAAAAGTAAAAAGCCCAACTTCCTAACCTTGTTCAGGCTTGCCCCGCGCCGCCCCCGTGCCCCGCCCCGCCCCGTCCAGAATAATGCAGGCAAAACCATGGGGAGGGAAAAAAAAGTTCCCAGCAGCCTCCATTCCTCTCCCTTCCCCCCTCCCCCCCCACCACATACTCTCTGTCTCCCCCCCCCCCCCCAACATACGCCTGCTCCGCCGCGCCCTGACGTACTGCTGACCCAAATGGAATACATACTGCAAAGGCCGACCTAAAAAACAAACAAAAAAACTGCTTCGTTCCCGGATGGAAGACTCGCGGGAACACGAACACACACACACACACACACACTCTCTAAAATAGTCCGTCCTTCCTGTGGGTGAGTTCCTGCCCTGTGGTGATGTGGTGCGTGGTGGGTGCGTGGTGGGTGCGTGGTGAGTGCGTGGTGTGTGCGTAGTGTGTTCGTGGTGAGTGCGTGGTGAGTGCGTGGTGGGTGGGTGCGTGGTGGGTGCGTGGTGGGTGTGGTGTGGTGGTGGGTGGGTGCGTGGTGGGTGGGTACGTGGTGGGTGCGTGCGTGGTGAGTGCGTGGTGAGTGCGTGGTGGGTGCGTGGTGGGTGGGTGCGTGGTGGGGTGGTGGTGGGTGCGTGGTGGGTGCGTGGTGGGTGCGTGGTGGGTGCGTGGTGGGGGGTGCGTGGTGACGGGCACGAAGGTAAACACAGAGCATGTTTAATCAATCCACTTTGCTCGTTATTTAATTAGACCAATTGGTGATCCGACACGAGGATCTATAATATATTTCTCTGTATTGTTTGTTTGATGACCTGATTGGACGACAACTGATATAACTTGACAAATAAATAATTACAGATATGTGATAAATGTTTTTTTTTTTTCTTCTTTTTACATCACAAAGGACTGGCCAAGAGCAAAAAAAAGCGGTAACAAAAAGGCCGCTTAGTATAATTGCTAATCCCTATAAAGAAGACAGTAGAACATAAAAAAGAGGGGTGGGCCAATTTAGTTCGGGAGGTGTCTTGTTACTCCTCTCTTAAAAAGATTGAAGTCGTAAGAAAGGAGGAACAATAGAAACAAAGAGAGTTTCAGAGTTAAGGGTGGTGGTTAGTATACTTCTACTCTACCTGTGATAGTATGGGAGTGACTTTTTTACGGTAAAACTAAATGTGATGCACAATACGCAATGATCAATTTTCTAAACTGCACAAAAAGTTATTCAGGGTTGTAGTCATAGCGGGAAAATAAATATTAACTTAGAACACTGTTAACCTGATGTAATATACAAATTGCTGTTCACCTTTCACCATAAACTAATATCAATCAATGTATACAAGACAAATGAGTGAGGAGGCTGGTGAGGAAACACGGAATGAAGCAAACACTTTATTTTTCTAACACTTCAAATATTGCCTCCCTCTCTCTCTCTCCCTCTCTCTCTCTCTCTCTCTCTCTCTCTCTCTCTCTCTCTCTCTCTCTCTCTCTCTCTCTCTCTCGAAGGAAATAGTAGAAGCACAAGTGCTTGTGGGCCCTTCGGACCCCTGTATTGATGTTTGTAGTAGTAGTATATATTAGACAACATGTGATTGCAAACTCCAATCGTGTTCTTGCTGTCGTTGGTCACTGGTCAAAGTGCCTCGGGGTAGACCACGTTCCGTGTGATTCCAACCCTTTGTGTTCCGTGTGATTCCAACCCTTTGTGTTCCGTGTGATTCCAACACACACACACACAAACGTCCATGAGTCTACTGAGTTTGTGGAATGCGGCAAGACGTTACCGCAGAGTTTTCTAATACTCCTAAAGTGTTTTTAGCCCAAAACCCCCCTTCAAAATGATTCAATCGACATGGGACCAAGCCGCTTACCACCTATGATTTATTTGCGATTTTTTTTACATACTCTCATCAAAATTGAATTTACAGTTTCGGCTACCCAAAACAGACAGACAGACAGACAGACAGACAGACACACGGCTACTCCTATAGTACATTAGATAACAGAAATATAGCTTCTGCTTCATTCATTCCTTACCACCCTCCTCACACATTCATTTCACAATTTAAGGTAAAATCTATTCGTACAAATGCCTCCACCACGTCTATTGTAACGTTGTGTCATTCGCTGCAAAAATAAATAAATAAATATATATAATGCAATAAAAAATAAAAATAAAAAACACTAAAACCAAAAGCTGACCTAAAAAAAATGTACGAATAATGTAATGAAAATAAAAGTGAAATGAAATATAAAACCAAAAAATAAATAAGTAAAAACCAAAAACTGACCTAAAAATGTACGAAAAAGACCTAAAATGTACGAAAAAGCCTACTATCAACCTTCCTCACCTCACGCTCCCGGAAAACAAAAACAAAATTGTTAAAAAAATGTGTTGTACCAATGTTGACGCTCCATTTTCTATTTCATTGTATTATTTTTTGGAAGCAACAATGACCGACAACACAAATTGAATAAAGGAATATGTGAATAAATGAGTGATTGAATGAATAAATGTATGAACAAACAAAATACACAAATACATGAATAAACGATTATTTAGAGAGAGAGAGAGAGAGGAGAGAGAGAGAGAGAGAGAGACGAGAGAGAGAGAGAGAGAGAGAGAGAGAGAGAGAGAGAGAGGGGAGAGAGAGAGAGAGAGAAAGAGAAGAAAGTTAGGTTACAAGCTAAATTCCGGGGAATCAGGAGGGATAGGGGAGAGGAGAGAGAGCTGAGGAGAGTAGATAGAGGGAAAGAGGAGGTAGAGGTGGTAAAGGATTAGGAATTTGGGTTGTTATTTTCTCTGGTTTCAGGCAGATATAATGTGGCTGATACAATGTAAAAATTAATCCCAATCCTTGTTGTTGTTTGGAAGATTAATCACTTTTGGTAATAAAAAAACTAAATAATAAAAAAACTCCACCAAGAAAAAAACCAAAAAAAACTCCACCAAGAAAAAAAACACCAAGAAAAAAAAAGACTCCACCAAGAAAGAAAAAAACTCCACCAAGAAAAAAAAAACTCCACCAAGAAAAAAAAAGACTCCACCAAGAAAAAAAAAAACTCCACCAAGAAAAAAAAAACCACCAAGAAAAATAAACTCCACCAAGAAAAAAAAAAATCCACCAAGAAAAAAAAACTCCACCAAGAAAAAAAAAACTCCACCAAGAAAAAAAGACTCCACCAAGAAAAAAAAAAATCCACCAAGAAAAAAAACTCCAAGAAAAAAAAAGACCACCAAGAAAAGAAAAAAAAAGACCACCAAGAAAAGAAAAAAAACTCCACCAAGAAAAAGAAAAAACCACCCGTAACATTTAAAGTTTCAAATCGGTAAAATACACCCAAATAAAAACTGCAAAAAATAATACAAGGTGGTTAATACAAAACCATTAAAATATAATAGTTAATATATAATAATAATAGATATAATGAGTTAACAAAACCATGATGAATAAAATGCTTAAAGATCTTATAAATATAGTGTACTAGATGAAGGCGAGTGCGAGGCAAGGTAATGGCTGGTTGAGGTAAATACAGGTGAGCTAGTGCAAGTTTAAACAAGGTATGCTATAAGGGTTCAGAGAGAGAGAGAGGGAGAGAGTAGAGAGGAGGAGAGAGAGAGAGAGAGAGAGAGAGAGAGAAGAGAGAGAGAGGAGAGAGAGAGAAGAGAGGAAGAGACGAGAGAGAAGGAGAGAGAAGAGGAGAGAGATAGGAGAGAAGAGAGAGAGAAGAGAGAGAGATGGAGAGAGAAGGAGAGAGAGAGAGAGAGAGGAAGAGGAGAGAGAGAGAGGAGAGAGAGGAGAGAAGAGAGAGAGAGAGAGATAGAGAGAGAGAGGAGACAGCGCGAGAAGAGACAGCGCGAGACAGAGAGCGCCAGAGACAGAGAGCGCCAGACAGAGGCGCCAGAGACAGAGCGCGAGATACAGAGCGCGAGAGAGACAGAGCGGAGAGAAAGACGCGAGAGAGACAGAGCGGAGAGAAGAGCGCGAGACAGAGACCCGAGAGAGACAGAGAGCCCGAGAGAGACGAGACCCGAGAGAGACGAGCCCGAGAGAGACAGAAGCCCGAGAGAGACAGAGAGCCCAGAGGAAGACGAGCCCGAGAGAGACAGACCCGAAGAGACAGAGAGCCCGAGAGAGACAGAGAGCCCGAGAGAGACAGAGAGCCCCGAGAGAGACAGAGAGCCGAAAGAGACAGAGAGCCCGAGAGACAGAGGCCCGAGAGAACAGAGCCCGAAGAGGACGAGAGCCCGAGAGAGACAGAGAGCCCGAGAGAGAACAGAGAGCCCGAGAGAGACAGAGCCAGAGAGAGACAGAGAGCCCGAGAGAACAGGCACGAGAGAGTACAGAGAGCCCGAGAGAGACAGAGAGCCCTGAGAGAGACAGAGGAGCCCGAGAGAGACAGAGAGCCGAAGAGACGAGAGACCCGAGAGAAGACAGAGCCCGAGAGAGACAGAGAGCCCGAGAGACAGAGAGCGAGGAGAAAGAGCTAGAGATGAAAAGACGGGACACAGAGAGAGACGAGAGAGAGAGAGAAGAGAGAGAAGAGAGGGAGAGAGAGAGAGAGAGAGAGAGAGAGAGAGAGGAGAGAGGAGCGAGAGAGAGAGAGAGAGAGAGAGAGAGAGAGAGAGAGAGAGAGAGAGAGAGAGAGAGAGAGAGAAGAGAGAGTAGAGAGAGAAGAGGAAGAGCGAGAGAGAGAGGGAAAGAGAGAGAGAGAGAGAGAGAGAGAGAGAGAGAGAGAAGAGAGAGAGAGAGGAGAGAGAGACGAGAGAGAGAGAGAAAGAGAGAGGAAAAAATCTTCTTCTATACATAACATAAGACGATATTGGCAGACGAATGAACAAGAATCAAATGAACAATAAAATCAATGCAGAGGAGGAAGGAGGAGGAGTGATTACATAGGATTACATAGATTAAAGACCCAGGAGACTATTGGTCATACGAGGGGATCTCTTGCACTACTACTACTAACTATCAACTACTTGTAAGAAAACAGGTGGAAAATGATACATGTCCCCTAAAGAGGATAGAACTGAAGTTTCATAGTGCAGAATGATAGATATGAAAATACTAACTACAACTACCATACCACTACAAACTACTATCGATACGGGGGGACTAGATACGAATTCGCACATCATACCCGTTTACTTTCCAGTGCGCGTCAAGTCGTTTTTGAAATGTAGTTTATTGTGCTGGACGGTATTACCAACACTTAATCATAGCTATGACAATATTGTATCATAACTCTGGATATATACATTTTTTACATACGCCCTTATCATAATTTTGGAATCTAGCACAATGGTTTATCAATAGGCGTCTGCTAAATATAGCGTCATTGTTTCTTTAAAATGGTTCTATAATCAGTAAATTCATCCTTTGACCACGTTTTATGGGTTGATACTTTCTTCCCTTATGTTTATAACCTGTTAGGGCAGTGACACAGAGTAATGTAGTAATTCATTCCCAAAATAAAACATAGAGATGTACCGTTGAGTCAAGTATCTGGTAACACGAAACAAGAGTTTGCCAGATGGCGATGTTTTCGATCTAAAAGCTGTTTGACAAAGTTGGTGAGGAAACAAAGCCCCTCATATGTCTACTCGGTATTTCTAATCAGCTGTGCATCACTCACAGCTCACTCGAAACACATCCTATGTGCGAATATTTCTTCACTGAGGCTGTATTGTGTCTCGGCCCTGTTAACAGCTGAAAGTTATCATAGTCGCGGAGCCGTTCATAAGAGCGGCTAGAACTCGTGAAACCACTCGTTAGCCTCCGCGCCGGTTTTTGTGATAGTCCCCCCACAATTTATGATATCCGCCAGCCGTTGTGACGAAACTGATGGGCCATTTTGTCCCGCTATGATAACGTTCTATTATGATCTCTTTGGTATACCGCCCTGGCTCCGACAACATTTGCTGGTACACTGTTCACATCATCAACGACTCTTACATGAAATAATTTTTAACGGGAGATCGTGATGCAACGTTGACCGTTTAGTTTTAAACCATTATTTCTTGTTGTCACTTGAGTTGAAAAGCTCGAATCAAGGTTCTCTTGATTAATGAACCTCAAAACCTTTTTAGGATCTTAAAGGTTTCTATCAAGTCCCCCGGATTCTACGATCCTTTAAGGAAAACATATAAGTTTCCGCAGTCTCTCTTCATAAGTGGAATTTCGCAGAGATTGGAATTTGTTTGGTGCTCTTCTTGGCACTGATTCCAATTTGGCTTGATCTTTTAGAAAACAGGGCGACAGAATTTACACGGTTATATCCAAGTGCGGCATAACCCAGACGTGTATAATTGTTTCATAACTTTCGGAGTTTTATGTTCAAAGTTTACGTTTAACTAAACCAAACATCATATTTGCCATGTTTACTGCAGCTGAGGCAATGCGGACTGGTTTTCAGATCATTACTGATGATATGATGATGAGTAGAGAGAAGGGGAGGGGGGATGGGAGGAGGATGAGGAGGAGGAAGAGGGAAGCAGAAGGAGTAGGAGAGTATGCAGGGAGGTAAGCCACACCCCCAAGAATTGGGTAAAGGGAGATACATATACTCTAGTACCAGTGTAGCAAGGTAACGCAGGAGGAGGAGGAGGCAGGAGGAGGGAGGAGGAGGTAGGAGGGTGGAAGGAGGAGGAGGAGGAGGGGAGGAAGAAAGCAAGTGAAGGTATGCGTAACAGTGAAGAAAACATGTTTTAATAGGTTCCCGGAAAAATTTGCAAGCATCTACACACCTACACCACCCACACACCAAATACGTTATTGATTAGCATAATAGTTAGCAAATAGAATCATTATCAATACACACAACGTTATTGTTATTCCATAGTTTACCAAGATACGATCATTATCATATTACACAACACCCCACCTCTCTCTCCTCTCTCTCTCTCTCTCTCTCTTCACCATCACCACCTCTCCTGCCGGCCTCATCAACCACCACATAACACAGACTTGAATGAGCCATAAGGTTTGAGAGAGATAGAGCAGCAGGAAAGAGAGACTGAGAGAGCGAGAGAGAGAGAGAGAGAAAGGAGAGAGAATAGAGAGAGAGAGAGAGAGAGAAGCAGTATGAAAATAAACGAAGTAAGTCTTATTTCTATTACAACCATTCCCCGTTATTCTTTTTTCTTCCCTACACACACACACACACACTACACACACCACGGCACACACACACACAGAATCAGCGACCCAACCCACACACACACACCCATTTAATTAAATAAATAAATGAAATCATGGGGGGAGCAAAACCCGAAGACTTTCCGGGGACCCTTTTTTGTCGTACCCACTTTTACGATCGGTCTTTCTTCCCTTTTTTTTTTTCTAAACCCCTATTCTACCTCTACCCACCCCCCCCCCCCTCTCTCTCTCTCCTCTCGCTCCGTTCTCAGTCTCTCTCACGTTCACCCCTCTCTCCCCATCATCTCCGGTTCATCCCTCTCTCTCTCTCTCTCTCTCTCTCTCTCTCTCATTAATATTCATGCAAAGCTTAGCTGAATAACCCTCTCTCATATCAACTTTGGAACACAAACAATTACACTAATGACTGATCTAATTAATGTTTAGCGTCCCGGGTAATTTCTGCTTAGATTACCTTTTAAAGCCCGCCAGATATCCTTGGGTATAATTAAGTCTCTCCACCTGGCAAATAGCGGCAAAGGGAAATAGTTAGGCCTAGTAGACGGAGAGAGAGAGAGAGAGAGAGGAGTGGGAGAGGAGAGAGAGAGAGCAGAGAGAATGAGATATAGCAGAAGAGAGAGAGAGAGAGAGAATGTAAAGCTGTAGGACTGGATGCCTAAATTCCTGGAAAAAGCTGGATTGACAAGTTGGTGACTGGTGTGGTTTATCTGACGTGGCCAGGTCTCTCTCTCCTCCATCGTCCATCTCTCTCTCTCTCTACTCAGTCCAACCTCGTCTCTCTCTCTCTCTCTCTCTCTCTCTCTCATCAACTTTCTTTTCCCAGTCCTTTTATCACTTATCATTGCGTCCACTTTCTACCCTCAGTTTTTCTACCTTCAATTTCGTTTCTTTGTTAATTTTCTTTCAGTCTATCCCTTCCTTTATTCAGTCTATCCCTTCCTTTATTCAGTTTATCCCTTCCTTTATTCAGTCTATCCCTTCCTTTATTCAGTCTATCCCTTCCTTTCTTCAGTCTATCCCTTCCTTTCTTCAGTCTATCCCTTCCTTTATTCAGTCTATCCCTTCTTTTCTTCAGTCTATCCCTTCCTTTCTTCTTCCGTCCTAATACTTCCTTTTCTGCGTCTATCCCTTCCTTTCTTATCCCTCCTTTCTTCATGTCTATCCCTCTTCCTTTATCAGTCTATAGTCCCTTCCCTTTATTCAGGTCTATCCCTTTCCTTTATATTTTATTCAGTCTATCCCTTCCTTTCTTCAGTCTATATCCACCTTCCTTTATTTCCGTCTAATCCATTCCTTTATTCGTCCAAGTATCCCTTCCTTTCTTCAGTCTTCCCTTTCCTTTCTTATTCAGTCTATCCCTTCCTTTATTTCAGTCTATCCCTTCCTTTCTTCGTTCTTCCCTGATCCTTTATTCAGTCTATCCCTTCCTTTCTTCAGTCTATCCCTTCCTTTATTCAGTCTATCCCTTCCTTTATTCAGTCTATCCCTTCCTTTATTCAGTCTATCCCTTCCTTTATTCAGTCTATCCCTTCCTTTCTTCAGTCTATCCCTTCCTTTCTTCAGTCTATCCCTTCCTTTCTTCAGTCTATCCCTTCCTTTATTCAGTCTATCCCTTCCTTTATTCAGTCTATCCCTTCCTTTATTTCCAGGATTCTACCCTTCCCTATTATTCAGTCTATCCCCTTTCCTTTATTCAATCTATCCGCTTCTTTATTCAGTCTATCCCTTCTCCTTTATTTCAGGTCTATCCCTCCCCTTCCTTTTATTCAGTCTATCCCCTTCCTATTCAGTCTATCCCTTCCTTTATTTCAGTCCTAATCCCTTCCTTTATTTTCAGAGAGTCACGATTATCCTTCCCTTTATTCAGTCTATCCCTTCCTTTATTCAGTCTTATCCCTTCTACTTTCCCATATACTTTATTTTCATTATCATTGTTTTTCCCTTTCATTCTTATTCCATTATCAAATTCTCAGTCTCTCTCTATCACACACTTTTTTTTCTCTCCTCCGTCTCATCTCTCTCTCCTCTCTCTCTCCGTCTCTCACCTCGCGGTCTCTCGTCTGCGCTCATTCTCTTCCATCTCCTCCGTTCTCTCTCTTCTCTATCCCTCTCTCTCCCCTCTCTCCTCTCATCTTCTCATCTCTCGTCTCTCTTCTCTGGTCGTCTCTACTCTCCTCCTCTCACGTCTCTCTCTCATCTCTCTCATCGTCCTCTCTCTCTCTCTCTCTCTCCATTTATCCCATTGTCTCTGTCTCCTTATCTGCAGACACTCCACAACGTGATAAGGAGATAAAACAACACCATTATATACACCAAGACAAATAAAATTAAAAGAAAATGTTAAAGTCTCGCAAATAACAACATGAAAATAATTATAATGATGGTAATATGGATAATGACGTTTAAGACCTGCACAACACGACCCAACATGATGCAAATGAGGCCACGTGGGCGGGGCGACAAATAGGTCACAATAATATAAACTAGAAAAATACAACTAAATTTAGAACACGATTATAAGGGAACAGGTGAGGACGGTTGGTTTTGGTTCTCTCTTCTCTCTCTCTCTCTCCTCTCTCTCCTCCTCTCTCTCCGTCTCATCTCGTTCCATTCTCTCTCTCCTCGTCTCTCTCCTCCCCTCTCTCTCTCATCTCAACTCTCCTCTCTGCGCTACTCGTCCCCTCTCTCTCTCTCTCCTCTCTCCCCCTCCTCGCCTCTCTCCTCCCTTCTCTCTCTCTGAAATCGTCTCTCCTTCTCTCGTCTTCCGTCCTCGAACCTTCTCCTTCCCTCTCTCAATCTCTACTCTCTCATCCTCCAGCTCTCCTCTGTCTCTCTCTCCTCTCTCCTCTCCTCTCTCATCTCTATCATCTCTCTCTCTCCTCTCTCTCCTCTCTCTCTCCTTCCTCCTCAACTCTCACTCCCACACACACTCACACTCCACGCACAACTCCAAATATCCCACACTCCAACACTACCTCACACACACAACACTCACGGCTCCACCCTCCACAAACAACACGTCACACACACCACTCACACACGCGACCCAGACACTCACACCTCACACAACGCACACACATCCACACCATCACACAAACAGGACACACAGCAAACGTCACACACATTTGGTGAGTGCGGTAGCGGAGTGTTTCGGCGTCCCCGACTGTCGTTCTCCCGGTGACCCGAAGTTGTCAGTCCGAAGAAAAACCAAAAACCCTTTTGCACCGTCCGAGTGGAACTAAGCTAAGATAACACCCACATGCCCTGACCCATCCACTTACCTTCGGATTGCGAGTGCATCGGAGGACACAGGGGGGCCGGCAATGAGTCCTCATACGGGCGTTCACTATACATCCTTCCTGCGCCACCACGGGCGCGGAACCAACCATCACAGCCCTCAAGTGAACCTCCAGAGCCTACCATCCGAGCCCTGGGTCACAAAAAACACTGCTACAAGGCGCATAGGCACTAATGTAAAACACACACACACACACACACACACACACACACACAGACACAGACACAGACACACAGCATGGCGTCGTAGGAAACAGACATTAAGACAGCAGGAAAAAAAAGGAAAACGTTTATGAAGCAATTCCGAGTAAATGGAAAAAATGGAAAAAAGTTAGGCAAAGGATTATTCCGCCTAATCGAATACAGATTTTCCTTTCCCTTCCTCCCCCTTCCCTTTCCCTTCCTTTTCCTTCCTCCACCTTCCCTTTTCCTTCCTCCCCCTTCCCTTTCCCTTCCTCCCCCTTCCCTTTCCCTTCCTCCCCCTTCCCTTTCCCTTCCTCCCCCTTCCCTTTCTTTTCCTTCCTCCCCCTTCCCTTTCCCTTCCTGCCCCTTCCTTTTCCTTCCTCCACCTTCCCTTTTCCTTCCTCCCCCTTCCCTTTCCCTTCCTCCCCCTTCCCTTTCCCTTCCTGCCCCTTCCTTTTTCCTTCCTTCCCCTTCCCTTTCCCTTCCTGCCTGCCCCTTCCCTTTCCTCTCCTTCCCATCCCCTAAACACCCCTCCCATTTTGTAGTTTCCTCCCTCCCTCCGGTTCCTATTTCCACACTTACTATTATTTCATTATTATTGTTTTTTTCCCTCCTTCATTCTTATTCCTCACACAAGTTTCGTCCTGGCGTGGTGCTCTTTGTAGAGGTCAATAAACCTTGTAGTTGGTAACTTGCAAAGTGTCCTAATAGGATCAAAGTATGCTTTATCTTAATCAATTCTTATTTACTATCATCTTTTTTCCGTCTCTCTCTCTCTCTCTCGTCGCCATCTCTCATCGTCTCTCTCTCTCCCTCTCTCCCGCGTCTCTTCGTCCTCTCTCTCGCTCGTCCTATTTCCCAAACTTTTACTTATTTTTTCCCTCTCGTTTCTATAGACCCTCACTTCCTTAATTCCCTACTCTTAATCTAATCTACCCTGATTTCTCTCTCTCCTCGGCGCTCTCTCCTTCTCTCTTCTCTCTCTCTCGTCTCCATCTCTCCCTCTTCACTCCTCTCTCTCTCACATCTCCACTCTCTTGCTCGTCTCTCATCAGGCGTCAATTCTCCGTCTCTCTCTCTCTCTTCTACCCTCTCCAATATCCATTCCTTCATTGCTATATCCACCCAGCTTTACCTCAATACTTCCTTTACCAACTTCACCCCTTCTACTTCACCCCTTCTACTTCACCCCTTCCTCCTCCTCCACCTATTCTTCTATAGACTCCTTCCTCCTCCTCCTCTTCTTCTACTTCACCCCTTCCTGCTCCTCCTCCTCTTCTACTTCACCCTTTCCTCTTCCTCCACCTCTTATATTTCACCCCTTCGTCCTCCTCCACCTCTTCTACTTCACCTCTTCCTCCTCCTCTTCTTCTTCATTCCTTCCTCCTCCTCCTCTTCTACTTCACCCCTTCCTCCTCCTCCTCCTCTTCTATTCACCCCTTCCTCCTCCTCCACCTCTTCTACTACACCCTTTCCTCCTCCACCACCTCTTCTATTCACCCCTTCCTCCTCCTCCTCCTCCTCCTTGCAGTAGCGTGAGGCCATTATCGCGGCAGGTGTGTGGAAGGCAGGGCGAGACAGGCAGGTGAAAGGCCCATAACACATAACACA
>JACEEZ010008617.1:332500-334535 GCA_016584305.1 Chionoecetes opilio
CACAGCCACCGTTACTACCACAAATACCACCACCATCGTTACTACCACAAATACCACCACCAGCGTTACTACCACAAATACCACCACCAGCGTTACTACCACTACCATTGTCACTACCACTACCACAACCATCGTAACTACCACAAATACCACCACCAGCGTTACTACCACTACCACAACCATCGTTACTACAACAAATACCACCACCAGCGTTTACTACCACTACCACTACCACAACCATCGTTACAACAACAAATACCACCACCAGCGTTACTACCACTACCACTATCATCGTCACTACCACTACCATCACCAACAACACCCATCTACAACACCACCACCATAACCACTACACCACCACCCCTACTACCACAACTAACCTTTTACCACCACAACTACCACTACTACCACTATTTAACTAGTTTTAATACCTGTTTATCTGACACACACACACAGAGAGAGAGAGAGAGGAGAGAGAAGAGGGATGAGAGAAGTGGAGAGAAGAGAGAGAGAGAGGAGAGAGGAGAGAGAGTGGAGAGGGGGGGGGAGGCAAGGCGCGGCTATTCTCACATTAATATAACTTTTAAGGTCGAATTGGCAGTGGGGGGGTTAGCATGGACGGGGGGGTGAGATCAGGCTATGCACAGGGGGCGAGGGGGGGGGGGGAAGGTTAAAGGTCAGGAGGCTGCTTGTTGCCTGGTGGGGGCGTGCGTGCCTTATCTGACGGAGGAAGAGGTGAAGAGCGTGCTGTTGGACTTTCATATTTACGTTTTCTTTTTACTTTTATCATCATTACTGTTATTTTTATCGTATTTATGAAAATCAGTCTCTAATAATGGTCATAGTAATATAATAATAGTAATACAAGTAACAGTAATAGTAATAATAGTAATAATCAGTAATGTCACTTTATCAGTACAATTATTATTATGTACATATTATTCGTCAATGTGTTCCTATTCAGCATATCCTTTCGTTCTATATAAATAATAAACTTTTAGGTTCTATTTGTTGCTTTTGTTTAAAGTGTGTTCCATAAATCAGTGCTTCTAAAACGTCACCTACTTCACATCGATTACAACCCCTGTAACCTATGTGTTCTCCCCCCCGTATTTAGTAGTAGTAGTAGTAGTAGTAGTAGTAGTAGTAGTAGTAGTAAGCGTAGTAGTAGTAGTAGTAGTAGTAGTAGTAGTAGTAGTAGTAGTAGTAGTAAGTAGTAGTAGTAGTAGTAGTAGTAGTAGTAGTAGTAGTAGTAGTAGTAATAAAAGAAGTAGTAATAGTAATAGTAGTAGTAGTAGTAGTAGTAGTAGTAGTAGTAGTAGTAGTAGTAGTAGTAGTAGTAGTAATAGTAGTAATAGTAGTAATAGTAGTAGTAATAGTAGTAGTAGTAGTAGTAGTAGTAGTAGTAGTAGTAGTAGTAGTAGTAGTAGTAATAGTAGTAGTAGTAGTAGTAGTAGTAGTAATAGTAGTAGTAGTAGTAGTAATAGTAGTAATAGTAGTAGTAATAGTAGTAGTAGTAGTAGTAGTAGTAGTAGTAGTAGTAGTAATAGTAGTAATAGTAGTAATAGTAGTAGTAGTAGTAGTAGTAGTAGTAGTAGTAGTAGTAGTAGTAGTAGTAGTAGTAGTAGTAGTAATAATAGTAGTAGTAGTAGTAGTAGTAGTAGTAGTAGTAGTAGTAGTAGTAGTTAGTAGTAGTAGTAGTAGTAATAGCTAGTAATGAGTAGTAATAGTAGTAGTAATGTAGTAGTAGTAGTAATAGTAGTAGTAGTAGTAGTAGTAGTAGTAGTAGTAGTAGTAGTAGTAGTAGTAGTAGTAGTAGTAGTAGTAAATACTGAACACATAGATACGAACATCTATGGTGTTCTAACTGAAGCAAAGAAAACAAATCACTTTCAAATACACAAGTATCATGGATTTTCTGTATTCCAACTTGGGCCAAAAAATATCCATTATCAATACCTTAATACATGAGTTAGTCAAATCATACAACTCAACAGCTCCCTAACCACTTAATAGTCATAAGTACTTTAGTATC
>JACEEZ010008618.1:0-12500 GCA_016584305.1 Chionoecetes opilio
TATGGGTAATTACAATATAAGGGTAATTACAATATATGGGGGAAATTAAAATAATAGGGTATTACAAAAAAGGGGGTATTAAATATAGGGTAATTAAAATATATGTGGTAATTACAATATAGGGTAATTACAATATATATGTGGTAATTACAATATATATAGGGTAATTACAATATATATGTGGTAATACAATATATAGGGTAATTACAATATAATATGTGGTCATTACAATATATAGATTACATATATGTGGTAATTTACAATATATAGGGTAATTACAATATAGTGGTAATTACAATATATATAGGGTAATTACAAATATATGGGTAATTACTCAATATATAGGTAATTACAATATATATGTGGTCATTACAATAATATAGGGTAATTACAATATATAGGGTAATTACAATATATAGGGTAATTACAATTATAGTGGTAATTACAATATATAGGGTAATTACAATATATAGGTAATTACAATATATAGGGTATTACATATATAGGGTAAACAATATTAGGATAATTACAATATATAGGGTAATTACAATTATATGGGTAATTACAATATTAGGGTAATTACAATAGACGTAAAATCTGGCTTTGGTTAATAGCTTCTTATCTTCCACAGACTCAGTTACCGGGAGACGGAGATGAGCGCTGCGGCACTCACCCTAATATAAGGTGCCAGGCTGTCTTTGCTTACACACACACACACACACGCCTTGCCTTGCCATTCAGGTTGGTGGCCATAAAAGTGTTCAAGACATGATAGGAAGGAGAGGGTTGGTGATATATGTGTGTGGTGTGTGTGTGTGTGTGTGTGTGGGTGTTGTGTGTGTGTGTTGTGTGTGTGTGTGTGTTGTGGTGTGTGTGTGTGTCATTGTTTTTTGTTTCCTCGCTGTTTACATGTCTGTCTTGTCTTGTCACGCTCGATGCCTCGTTGCTACTTTATTGCTTTCCACCTCACTGCTTGTCCTCTCCCGGGCTCATATTACTCTCTCCTCTCTCTCTCTCTCCTCTCTCTCGTCTTCTCTCTCTCTCTCTTTCTCTCTTCCTCTCTCTCTCTCTCTCTCTCTCTCTCTCTCTCTCCCCCTCTCTCTCTCTCTCCTCTCTCTCTCTCCTCCTCTCTCTCTCTCTCTCTCCCCTCTCTCGTCTCTCTCTCTCTCTCTCGTCACGTCACTATTTCCACACACAATTTCGGGAATGGTTACTACTTCTACTACAAACTTTTACTAGTCTACTACTACTAGTCTACTACAAATAGTCTACTACTACTACTATTTACTACTACTACTATTCTAGTCTACTACTACTAGTCTACTACTATACTACTACTACTACTACTATTACTAGTCTACTACTACTAGTCACTACTACTACTACTACTACTACTACTAGTACTATACTACTACTCCTACTATTACTCCTACTACATACTACTACAAATACTACTACTACTACTCTACTACTATTTACTACTACTACTACTCTATTACTCCTATTACTATCACTACTATTTACTGCTACTACTCCTACTACTATTACTCCTATTACTATTACTACAAACTACTACTACTCTACTACTACTCTACAAATACTACTACTACTACTACTATTTACTCTACTACTATTTACTCCTACTACTATTTACTCCTACTTACTATACTCCTATTACTATCACTACTACTATACTACTACTACTACTACTACTATTTACTACTACTACTACTACTACTACTACTACTACTACTATCACTACTACTATTCACTACTACTATTTAACTATCACTCTAACTATACTACTAAATACTACTATTACCACTACTACTACTACTACTACTGCCACTTTTCACTAATACTACTACTACTACTACTATTACCAAACCACCCCCTACTACTACTACTACTACTACTACTACTACTACTACTACTACTACTACTACTACTACTACTACTATTTACTACTACTATTTTTATATCAATGTCAATACCAATACTGCTTTTGGTGGTAGTATTACAAAATCTCAGCTAGAATATATTGTCACGATTATATTTAAGAAGTGAGAAGTAATAGAAGGAGGTATAGAGGAATAGAGTAAAGAAGAATAGAGAAAGAAGAGGAATGATTGAATGAAGAAAGAAAGAAAGGGAAGGAAGGGAAAGGAAGGAAAAGGAAGGAAGGAAGGAAGGAAGGAAGGAAGGTAGGTAGGTAGGTAGGTAGGTAGGTAAGAAGGAAGGAAGGAAGGAAAGGAAGGAAAGGAAGGAAGGAAGGAAGGAAGGAAAGGGGAAAAAAGGAAGGAAGGAAGGAAGGAAGGAAGGAAGGAAGGAAGGTAGGTAAAGGGAGGTAGGGTTAGGTAGGGAATAAGGAAGGAAGGGAAAGGGAAAGGGAAAGGAAGAAGGAAGGAAGGAAGGAAGGAAGGAAGGAAGGAAGGAAGGAAAAGGGAGGTAGGTTAGGTAGGTAGGTAGGAAGGAAGGAAGGAAGGAAAAGGGAAGGAAGGAAGGAAGGTAGGTAGGAAGGAGGAAGGAAGGAAGGAAGGAAGGAAGGGGGAGAAAGAGGGAATAAATGTAGATACAAAAACAAGCAGGAATATTTTAAAAGAGTTTAGGGTTTATGAAAGATTAGTATAAAGGAATTTTCAAAAGCAAGTTTGACCAGGATGGGAGGACCGGGAGGGGAAATGCAAGTAAAAAATAGGGAGACACAAAGAAAAAAAGAAAAAAAGAAAGAGGGAGTAATGTTTGAAGGGAAGGGAGGAGGAATCAAAAAAGGAAAGGAGAGGAGAGAGAGAAGGAGAGAGAGAGAGAAGGAGGAGAGAGAAGAGAAGATGGGAGAGGAGAGAGAGAGAGAGGAGAGAGAGAGAGATGGACGGATGGATACTGCTGTATTTGTATGACAACCTTTTTCCCTCCTCCTCCTACCTCCTCCTCCTCCTCCCTATTCCTCCTCCTCCTTTCCTTCCTCCATCTCCTCCTCCTTTTCCTCGCCTCTCCCTCCTCCTCCCCTCCTCCTCCTCCTCATCCTCCTTCCGCTTTCCTGTCTTCCCTACCTTCCTCCGCCTCCTCCTCCTCCTTCTTCTTCTTCTTCTCTCTTCCTCCTCCTCCTCCTTCCTCCCTCCCCTACTGCCTCCTCCCTCCTTTTTTTCCTCCTCCTCCCTCCTCCCCTCCTTCCTTCCTTTTCCTCTTCCTCCTCTTCCTCCTCCTCCTCCTCCCTCCTTTCTCCTCCTCCTCCTCCCTCCTCCCTCCATCCTCCTCCTCCTCCTCCTCCTTCTCCGCCTCCTCTCTTCCTTCTTCTTCTTCTCTTCCTCCTCCCCTCTTCTCTTCCTCTTCCTCCCCTCTTTCCTCTTCCTCTTTTCCTCTTCCTCTTACTTTCCTTCTCCTCCTCCCCATAAATGGAAATAATAATTTGCTGATAGAGAAGGATGCGATTGCTTGGATATGGTTGAACGAAGGATTTTTAAATCAGGTGGTCCGTTGACGTCCTACAAGGGGATAATAGTTTATCTAGATTAGGTTTTCATACGATATTGATCTGATTGATACTTGCGTATACGGTGAACATCTGGCAAAACAAGTGATCACAGGTTAATCAGATGCGCATAAAATTTGCAATGTAGACATCACAGAAAATCTGTTAGTAGTTTCCCAATTATAATTTGAAAGCCGATTTTCACGAAGATCAGCAGGCTTACTAAGCGAAGTTGATTGGGTTGGACCTACTAAATGGTAATAAACGCCGAAAAAACCATTTGTAATGTATTCACAAAAATAAACTCTAACGGTGGTTGAAAAAAATATGTTTCCCATGTAAAAGGGGGGAAAACGCATAAATAAAACATAAACCGACCCAGTTGGATGATAAGGGAGATCCAACAAATAATTGGCAGAAAGCGCCGAGGCGTACATAAAAGTTTACAAACCGATTTCAAAATGCAGACTGCCGATCTAGAGGAAACAAATGACGTAAAGCGTCGTTGGCAAAGGACTAATTAAAAAGTCCCTAAAACGGCGCGAGTATGAAGAAAAAAATTGTAAAGGAATCCAAAAATCAAACCGAAAAAAAGGTTCTTCAATACGTTCGTAGTAAGAAAAAAAACGTCAAAAAACAACAAGTATTGGGACCACTGAAAGATAATAATAATATCTTGGTAAATGATAATAAGAGCAGCATGCGTTCGTTTACTCAATGATTACTTTAAATGCCAGTGGTTATAAAAAGAAGGACGAAACTCCATTACCGAACCCAGTAAGGCCATGTTTGCGGGTACCGAAAGTGAATAGATTGGAAATAGGGGAGATAACAGTAGACGAAATATCAAAGTAATTTGGCCAGGGAAAAATTGACCCCAAGCAAAATCCGTGGTGGGGGGGTGACGAAATCTCGCCGAGATTACTTCGCGAATGTTCATAGTCAAACTTTCGCTCCCATTAAAGATTATTTTCAAAACAAATCGCTAATTGGAGACCAAAAATGTTCCTAGTATGTGGAAAATAGCTAATGTTACACCGATATTTCAAGGAAAGGGAGTAAGCAGCCTGCCAAGTAATTATCGACAATTAGTCTAACGTCTGTGATTGTGTTAAACTAATTTGGAGAAAATATTGGCAGGATAAAATAGTGTATTTTTTCTCGATGGAAAATAACTCTATATTTAAACTCCCAGGCATGGTTTTTCGTAATAAGAGATCCTGCTTAAAACAAAACCTACTCCCCCCCCCCCCCCCCCCCGATTTTTGTTTCAATGTCATTATTCAAACTGGGACGCTGCTAAAATTCCCTCGGAATTTAATATACTGATTTTCAGAAAGCTTTCGTACAGTTTTCCTTCATAAGCGACCTGGGACCAAAGCTAAAGGGGCACATGGCTTAGGAGAGCAGGTTTGTACATGGATTGGGCGAATTGGCTGTCAAAAATCGGTAAAAAAACAACGGGTAAGAATAAAATGGCGAGGGCATCTGATTGGTTAGATGTTACGAGTGGGGGTGGCCTTCAGGGCTCGGTCTTGGGTGCCTACTCTTTTTCTGAATATCTCAATGATCTGGGACTGGGGACTTGTCCTAAAAATATCGAAAATTAGCAGAGACCACCAAAGTAGCGGTAAAGCATAACTAGAGGAAAAAACTGCGAACTCTTGCAACGTGAATTCGGACAAATTTATCAGAATTGGAGTGATAAAAATGGGGCTTATTTAAAAATACTTCGATATAAAATGTAAAGTAATGCATCTAGGCAACGATAACCTCAAAAATATAAACTATCAAATGCAAAATTAAATCGTTAACTGATGTTCAGCAGGTATGTAAAAAAAAGGATTAGGTGTCATCATCAGTTAAGGATCTTAAAAAACTAGTACGGGCTTGGCCTAGCTGCAGGTAAAAAAGGCAAAATATAATGTTGGGGCTTCATCAAAACGCAACTTTGGAACAATATAACTCACCAAAAAGTAATGAACACCAATTATACACCGTTCCTTGGTTAGGCCGCACTGGGGAATTATGCCGTACAATTTTGGTCAGCCTTGTTTCGTAAAAAACGATCAAATGCCAAATTGGAATCAGTTGCAAAGGAAGAGCAAACCAAAAACAAATTCCATTCTCTGCGAAAATTATCTTATGAAAGAGACTGCCGGAAAAAAATTAATATCGTTTTTCTTAAAAGGATCGTAGAAATCGTGGGGCACTTGGATGGAAAACCTTTAAGATTCTAAAAGGATTTGCATGTAATTGATCAAGGAGAACCCCTATGAAACTTTCTTCCTTCAAAGTGGATAACAAGAAATAAAAAAACGGTTTAAAAAAAAAAACTAAAACGGTCATCGTTGCATCACAGATCTCCGTAAAAAATTTATTTCAAATGTTAGGGAGTTGTTGAATCGATGGAAAACACAAGTTACCCAGCAAAATGTTGTCCGAAAGCCAGGCACAAAATAAAACCTTACCATTTTAAAAAAAACAGACTTGACCACGCACGTAAAGGTAAATGGGTATTGAATGGTCCCTGGCAAATTACCATAAAATTTTTCTTATAGTCCCCCGGATCGATAGTGATAGTGTGATAGTTTGTAGTTAGTATATTTTCATAAATCCTATCATTCCTCACTTACGAAATTTTCCATGTTTCCTATTCTTTCTTTAGGGGGACATGGTTATCATTTTCCAAAACTGTTCCTCCTACATGTAGGTGGATAGTTAGCCGTATGTAGACAACAGATACCCTCGTCAGGGGGGGACCAATAAGGTCCTCCTGGTGTCTGTTACTCCAGTAAATCTATGTATTCCCTATGTATTTTTCCTCCTCTCATCCTCCCTCAAAACCTTTATCGAAAAGCACATGTCCCTTGTTGAAAAAGAGGAGAGGATCAGGACAGACAGAACAGAACACGAGGAACAGGACAGACAGGACAGAGGGGGGACAGACAGAGAACAGACAAGACAGGAACAGAGGACAGACAGACAGGATTTTTAATTCCAATTTGTCTGACGTTTTGGGACAGAGAACTTAGAAGGCTAACAAACCCATCGATGCAAAGACAGTGAAAACAGATAGACAGATAGATTGACAGAGAGAAGAAGAGAAAAAACAGATAAGGGTATAGAATAGGACAAATAAGCAGGACCCAGACAGGAACAGACAAATAGGACAGGACAGATGGGTAACTCTCTTTGTCAAATAATTTCATTCCCTTTCTATGCATGCAGGTCTTATTTATCTGTCCGTCTGTCTGTCTGTCCATCTCCTTGTCTGTCTGTCTGTCCATCTCCTTGTCTGTCTGTCTGTCCATCTCCTTGTCTGTCTGTCTGTCAATCTGTCTCTCTTTGCCTGTCAATCTGTCTCTCTTTGCCTGTCAATCTGTCTCTCTTTGCCTGTCTCTGTCTCTTTGTCTGCCTCTGTCTCACACAAAAAGTTCGGAGTAAAAAGTTCGAACGCTTGTGATTCAGTTTCAAAGTAAATTTTTTGTTCAAACTTTCTTATAACCTTGAAGAGAGTTTGGACAAAAGCGAGAGAGCGGAGAGAGAGAGAGAGAGAGAGAGAGAGAGAGAGAGAGAGAGAGAGAGAGAGAGAGAGAGAGAGAGAGAGAGAGAGAGAGATGAGAGAGAGAGCATGAAGCAAACTAAGCATTCTTCCCGTGTACAGATCTCCTTTTTATTTTGCAAATCTACTCTCTCTCTCTCCTCCTCGTCTCTCTTCATCTCTCTCTCTCTCTCTCTCTCTCTTCCATCTCTCTCTCATCTCTCTCTCTCCTATCTCTCTCTCTCTCCTCCTCTTCTCTTCTCTCTATCTCTTCGTTTTCTCATCTCCTATCTCTCCTACTCCTCTCCTCCTCTCTTCTCCTCTCTCTCTCTCCTTCTCTTCCTCTCTCTCCTCCTCCTCCTCCTCTTCTCCTCCTCCTCCTCCTCCTCCTCCTCCTCCTCCTCCTCTTCTCCTCCTCCTCCTCTCCTCCTCCTCCTCCTCCTCCTCCCTCCTCTCTCCTCCTACTCCTCCCCCCCCTCCTCCTCCTCCCCTCCTCCTTCCTCCTCCTCTCCTCCTCCTCCCCTCCTCCTCCTCCTCCTCCTCCTCCTCCTCCTCCTCCTCCTCCTCTCTGGGAGGAGGAGGCTGCTGCTAGAATGTGTTTCTGCAGCAACTACCATCAGAGGGGAAACTTATTTCGTTGCATGTATGTAAAGGCCTCCTAAGGGAAGTATGACAGATGTCTCAAATAGATTAGCAGACATATTTGAATATATAAATACAAAAAAGTTTCAAGGTACATATGTCCTTGGAGACTGGAATTTAGACCTCCTAAAATACAATGAAGATAAAAACGTATAACAATTTTCAAATCTGATGAGCTTGACTTCCTCCTCCTCCTCCTCCTCCTCCTCCTCCTCCTCCTCCTCCTCCTCCTCCTCCTCCTCCTCCTCTTCCTCCTCCTCCTTCCTCCTCCTCCTCCTCCTTCCTCCTCCTCCTCCTCCTCCTCCTCCTCCTCCTCCCTCCTTCTCTCCTCCTCCTCCTCCTCCTTCTCCTCCTCCTCCTCCTCCTCCCTCCTCCTCCTTCCTCCTTCCTCCTCCTTCTCCTCCTCCTCCTCCTCCTCCTCCTCCTCCTCCTCCTCCTCCTCCATTCATGCATTCCTCTAACCGCTAAGCCAACCAGAGCGTCGGACACATCAGCCACACTAATTGACCACATCTGGACTTCCATGACAGAACTGAATACTGGTCACTACATATTATACACGGATATCTCTGATCACTTTCCTATTATTTCACAGTTCAGATATCATTGCACTGAAAATCAACCCCCCAGTTATATATACAAAAGATTCCTGATCTGATATTAGTATGTTAAACTCTGCAAAGAGTTAGAGAAAGAAACTTGGAATGATGTCGTTTAATGTACCTGTCCTAATGGTGCTTATGATAGATTCCAATCATTATTGTATTCCCTCTTTGAGAAACACTTTCCCGCAAAAACAATCAGGTACAACAAAAAGTCAGACCGAAGCCCGTATATACCACTGCCTTAAAAAACAGCATAAAATAAAAACGCAGACTGTTAAAGACTAGCTAGTAAATTGGCCATTAACACACAGGAATGCCTATAAAACCTACAGAAATAAACTAACATCACTCCTGAAAGTAGCTAAGAATAATTACTATAAGAGCCAATTAACAATAAATCAAGGACAAGTTAAAAAACAGTGTCGGACCATTAATTCCATACTTGGTAAAACTACAACACCTGCAAGCAAACGACTTATCCATTTGTCTCCTCACTACGATAACATACCTAATGCCTTTAACAGTCACTTCCTTAGCATTCCAACAAGCTCAGTCACCACTAGGGATGATGGCCAACACTTGCAGTATCTTCATGACTCCCCGAACTGTTCTCTTTATCTCTACCCAGTCAGTACAGCTGAAGTTGAATCATACATAACAACCCTTAAGCCTGCTGCTCCCGGGTATGATGAAATACTACCAAAGCTTCTGAAACACTGTTCATCCGTAATTTCACTCCCAATCACACATATAATTAACTTATCATTTCACAGTGGTGTATTTCGTGACAAAATGAAGATAGCCAAGGTAATTCCTATGTATAAATCTGGCAGTATAGAAAGCATTAATAAGTACAGACCTATTTCTATTTTACCAGCTTGCAGTAAGCTAATTGAAAAAGCTCTTGCTGTACGCCTCATTGATTTTTTAGAGAAAAATAATTTGTTATCAAACAGCCAACATGGATTTCGCAAGAATCGCTCCACTGCATCTGCTCTACTTCTCTTTACTAACTTACACTTACTAACAACTTTAACTTTACTACTTTTACTTTAACTACTTACACTTACTAGTAATATATATAAATGTTTAGAGGAAAAACTTAAGATTGTCGGGATATTTTTAGATTTGTCAAAGGCTTTTGATTCTCTCTCACATAATATACTTAGTGACAAGATGATGAACATAGGTGTTAGAAGTACTCCTCTTCTTGTATTCAATAACTATCTAAGTAACAGAAAACAATTGGTATTTTGTAATAATAGAAAATCGCACTTGAAAAATGCCTCTAGGGGTGTTCCGCAAGGATCAATATTAGGACCCATTCTTTTTTTGATATACATCAACGACATAATATATGCTAGTTCAAACTTTAAATTTGTAATGTTCGCAGACGACACAAATCTTCTCTTAGCAGATAAAGACATTGACGCATTACATTACAGCTTAAATAAAGAACTCCAACTTATAGTAAAATGGCTTCAATGCAACAAATTAAATCTAAATGTAAATAAAACTCACTATATTTTATTTCAAAATCGTTTAGTAAATAATGTAATGCCACCATTGTATTTAGACGGCAAAACTATAAATCAGGGAACCAACAAGACTCCTTGCTGTGCATATGGATTCAAATCTAAATTGGAAAAATCATATTGGCGTCGTCTGTGATAAATTATATGAAATATGTGGAATTTTGTATAAAATCAGACACACGCTAACAAAGGCAGCCATGACTAGTATTTACTTTACATTATGTTATCCACATATGATTTATTGTTTACCTTTATGGGGATGTACATGGCCATCATATCTACATAATGGCTGTGTAGCCCAAAAGAAAATCTTGAGGTGCATATCATTTTAAGGTCAATATGACGCAACTGGCCCAGTGTTTGAAATAATGAACTTGTTGAAATTCCCTTATATTCATAAAGATTTTGTTGTTAGGTTTGTGTATAAAAATGTATTTGTCTACCGCAACGACTTTGTTGTATTTATGGAACATGATCATAACGCCAGAGGAAATAATGTATATTTAATATGCCCGCAATTCCGCACTGCTCTTTCCAAAAATAATATAATTTATTATGGCCCTAAGTTGTGGAATTCCATCCCAAATTATTTAAGACGTCAGGCCAGTACACACAGCAGGCTAACCTTTAAAGATAAAGTTAAAAAATACTTTTTGCATGTGCAAAAAAATGAAATTCTATCCACTTTTACTCGTGCAACTACTTCTTTTCGTTCCTGCTACCACAACTACTCGCTCCTATTACTACTACTGCTACTACTATTACTACTACTACTACTACTACTACTACTACCACAACTACTCGCTCCTATTACTACTACTGCTACTACTATTACTAGTACTACTAATACTACTACGTCCTATTGCTACTACTACTACTACTACTACTACTACTACTACTACTACTACTAACTACTACTACTGACTACTACTACTACTACTACCACCCTCTACTACTATACTTCCATTCTACTACTATAATACTACCACACCTCTCTACTACTAATGCTACTACTATTACTAGTACTACTACTACTACTACATACTACTACTACTACTACTACTACTACTACTATACTACTACTACTACTACTACTACTACTACTACTACTACTACTACTACTACTACTACTACCACCCTCTACTACTACTACTTCCATTACTACTACTACTACTACCACCCTCTACTACTACTACTGCTACTACTATTACTAGTACTACTACTACTACTACTACTACTACTACTACTACTACTACTACTACTACTACTACTACTACTACTACTACTACTACCACCCTCTACTACTACTACTTCCATTACTACTACTACTACTACCACCCTCTACTACTACTACTGCTACTACTATTACTAGTACTACTACTACTACTACGTCCTATTGCTACTACTACTACTACTACTACTACTACTACTACTACTACTACTACTACTACTACTACTATACTACTACTACTACCACCCTCTACTACTACTACTTCCATTACTACTACTACTACTACCACCCTCTACTACTACTACTACTACTACCACCCTCTACTACTACTACTTCCATTACTACTACTACTACTACCACCCTCTACTACTACTACTTCCATTACTACTACTACTACTACCACCCTCTACTACTACTACTTCCATTACTACTACTACTACCACCCTCTACTACTACTCCTTCCATTACTACTACTACTACTACCACCCTCTACTACTACTACTTCCATTACTACTACTACTGCTTTAACTAACTACTCTTACTATTAATTCCACTAATACTTCCATTACTGTAACATAATTTGTTCTTATTGTATAAATTGTAAATATTATTGCCAAACATAAAGCTTTTTGTGTGTTGTCTGTGGTGAGTTAATCAGCCGTGTGCATGTACTGCTTCTGCCATGGCGCCTCGGCTCGGCAGATCGTGCCACGCTGAACCTAGGTATGTTAGATTACTGTATATATATATACAATATGAGGTAATAAACTCAATGAACTCAATGAACTCGAGGAACTCAGTGAACTCCTCCTCCTCCTCCTGTAAATCAAGTATTGAGAGAGAGAGAGAGAGAGAGAGAGAGAGAGAGAGAGAGAGAGAGAGAGAGAGAGAGAGAGAGAGAGAGAGAGAGAGAGAGAGAGAGAGAGAGAGAGAGAGAGAGAGAGGCTCACAGAAGGGATCAATCGACAAAATAAATATACAGATTATCAGATGTGACAGGATACATTGAGTATGAAATAGAGAGAGAGAGAGAGAGAGAGAGAGAGAGAGAGAGAGAGAGAGAGAGAGAGAGAGAGAGAGAGAGAGAGAGAGAGAGAGAGAGAGAGAGAGAGAGAGAGAGAGAGGTTTGTGTGACGTTTTGAAAGGAGAGAATAAAGCAAAGGGAAAAAGAAAAGGAAAAATATAAAGGCGGGAAAAAAGATACAGCCAAATTCCCAACATCCGACCTCCAAACATCCGACTTGTCCAAACAACCGACTTTTTTCACCACCACATTGTGTCTTGTTTTGGCCATTTATTTTACTTAGTTTTTTTTAGTTTATAGAAAACATTGATTTGTGGCTTTATTTATGCACGCATTTTACTTTGGCGTCTACCACTGGATCGGCCTTCAAGAGCTGCACCTTTTATGTTCTATACCATTTTGTCCTTACGTTTATGGTTACTGTGATATCCCAACATCCGACTATTCCAA
>JACEEZ010008618.1:17500-20000 GCA_016584305.1 Chionoecetes opilio
CTCTCTTCTCTTTTCTCTCTCCCTCTCCCTCTCCCCTCCCCTCTCTCTCTCTCTCCTCTCTCTCTCTCTCTCTCTCTCTCTCTCTCTCATTAACACCTCGCTTATCGTCCAATCACCTCAACACAAGACGCTTATTTAGCCTTCTGATTGGCTACTCACCAGGCGCTGATTGGAACAACTTCTCACCAATCAGCGCGCAGGAAAGTGGCTCTGACTCCCACACTTCAACCAGTGACTTGTAGTAATTCACTTATCATATATTTTCTGCAAGGCTACACGTCATTAAGAAACTTATAATTACCGTATAGATATTTTTTTCTTTACTTACGCTATGTATTTTTTTGTCTCTAATATGGAATGTATAATGTATTAATTCGCTAATTACATATTTTCTGCAAGGCTCTATAGGTCATTAGGAAAGTTATACGCGTAATTACCGTATACATTTCATTTTCTTTGACTTATGTATATTGTAATTTTTTTCTCAAATATGGAGCTTTATAATGTAAGTCTAAATCAAATTTTTTTTTCATATATTATCAAAAAAAAAATTTGGGGGGGGGGTTACAATTTTTTTTTTTTTTTTTCTCATGGCTACAATTAGTTGGTTTTTTTCATATATTATTAAAAAAAATTTGGGGGGGTAACAATTTTTTTTCTTTTTTTTTTTCTTCTTCAAGGCTACAGTCATTAAAATAGTTACAATTACCGTACATATATATTATTTATTCTTTACATATCTATACCTTGTTTTTTTCTCAGATATATAGACTAGTATAATAATGTAAGTATCAATGTTTGTTTTTATATATACATTTGTTTTAGTTGCATATTATTTCTACACTCTTTGCATCCACCAGTGACAATCATAGAGTTGTTGTACCGTCATGATTAATACTCTCCCACCAACCCAAAGACCTATTTCTCTCTCTCTCTCTCTCTCTCTCTCTCTCTCGTCTCTCTCTCTCTCTCTCTCTCTCTCTCTCTCCTCTCTCTCTCTCTCTCTTCTCGCTCGTTCGCTCGCTCGCTCGCTCGCTCGCTCTCTCTCTTCTCTCTCTCTCTCTCTCTCTCTTCGTCTCTCTCCTCTCTCTCTCTCTCTCTCTCTCTCTCTCTCTCTCTCTCACATTTGTTAACCTACTTTTCTGTTTATTCTCAAGCCTGTATTTACCGCTTACTTATATTTACTCAGTTACTCATATTACTTTACTTTTCTTACTTCTATTTACTTTACTTATATTTACTTATACCTACTTATATTTACTCTGGACCACTCTACTTGTTTACGTGTAAGTGTGTTTGCTCCCTGGTTGAATTAAACTGCACTAAAGCCCTTCTCGTTAACCCTTCACGCCCAGATCTTTCCTTTGCTGTATATAACGGTCTATTGTTAGCCATAAAATTACAAAAAGTAACTGAATATATTAAATTAGTTAGTGGACAAGGATACTAAACAGGTCATATCTATAAAATATTGCTTATATTCACGAAAAATCATCTAATGGCACCCAAATTACAATGGAAATTACGTTCTGGGCCTCAAGGGGGTAAGGATTTATTCCACTGTGAACCCCACGTAACCGTTCAACCCTTCCCACCCTGTACCTTGACCAGCCAACCTCATCAGTCTGAACCCCTCGCAGTTGGGTTTGGACGCCCCCCGATTACGTCCAACCCCATGGAGGTAGTATGGGGTTGGCTACCATACCCACACCACCTCCATGCCCGACCCTAGGACTCATTTAGATACTTGTCCAGCCATTGTAGCAGCCATTGCCCGTCATGAATCAGGTTTTGCCCTCCTAGTTAACCCCTTGAGGCCCAGAACGTAATTTCCATTGTAATTTGGGTACCATTAGACGATTTTTAGTGACTATAAGCAATATGTAATAGATATATGAACTGTTTAGTATCCTTGTCCACTAACTAATTTGGTATATTCAGTTACTTATCGTAGTTTTATGGCTAACAACAGACAATTTTTTATAGCAAAGGAAAGATCTGGGCGTGAAGGGGTTAAACAAAACAAACTTGAGAAAAATATACTACTTAGCGGCACTATTTTCTGCACCCATGATCTGCCATGACCTATTGTTTTTATTCAATATTTTCTTCGTCATTTCGTCTCCTTTAACCTGGACAAAAATATACTACTAAGCGGCACTATTTTCTGCACCCGTTGTCTTCCATTCGTAGTGTTGTCATTCAATCCTGTCTTCGTAACCGATCCTTTCATGTCAAAATATCTACTTTCATTCCCTCTTCCTTTCCTCAATATAATAATAATAATATAAACTAGGAAATAGACGTCCACACTAAAGATGTGGAACGTGTCCAAGCTCGCACAGGCTAAAGTCAACTTTTTAAATACCCTCACCTTAAAATACTTCTATTGCAACCTGACCTAACCCAACCTAACCTTCACCATCCCCATCCATTTTACAAGCCTATATGCACTCTAGACCTTGCCCCCATTCGTGGAGCAAACATTTTACAAGCCAAT
>JACEEZ010008618.1:27500-40000 GCA_016584305.1 Chionoecetes opilio
CGAACAAATGCCGCCCTTCCGAATACACTGTAATGACGGAATGTAAAGTACGTATATGAGAAACACAGTTAGGCAGTTACTGTTCCGCCCCGAGGTGTTGGGTGGGTGTGTGGAGGCAATAGCACCTCAAATGGTCCAGTGGGAGAAAAAGGACGGCAGATTGTCATGGCATTATTCCTACAAACCACTCCCTGCATTGTCTGATGCTAACTGTAGGTACCGAGAGAAGGCAAAAGAATATCTGGAAATAATGAAGGCAGCGTGTGGGAGGCAGGACGGCCCCTAACAAGGCGGGACTCGTGGCCTCCCACCAACACTTGTGTTAATGCCATGTTTGTACTGAAATATAGTGCATGTTCCTTCATGTGATGCAAAATGACGTGTGTGGGTATAAGCCTAACACAGCCATGGACGTGGCCTTCCTATGCAGGTTTTGGTAAAGGATGAATTTTTTCTTGTACAAAATAAAGGAAAATATGGATTTACCCACTTTCTGCGAAATGCTATCAATCCTTCTCCTCTGACTCACCGAAATATCTGGAAACAAATGAATATTTTGTATCATCACATCACCACATCACAGGCAAAAAGTATACACGTGTGTGTGACATCACCAAAAAATGATATTTCATTTGAGAAATTTATTTATATATAATCAGATTCAGCTTCATAATTATGCAAATAAAGCAAGTTAATTATGATACCGACATTAATGTATACATGACTCTCGATTGCAATGATTGTTTACGTGAGCGAGCGTATACGTATGTATATATGTATGTATGTATGTATGTATGTATTGGGTCAAACACTGCCTGTCTTACTTTTGTCTGTTGGTCTATTCGCCTGGCACGCCACCGCCATCATCACGACGACCACCACCACCGCCACCTTCATCCTGCGATCGGGCAAACAGGCAGTGCAGAGCAGTATTATCAGGGGGGGGCTATCAGGGGCGTAGCTATAGTAGGTATCTATCAATGGGGGGGGGGGCACAGCTGAGTATGGGTGGGCACTAGGCAAGCGGAGTTCAGGAGCCACTCTGATTGCACATAGAAGAGTATAAGGGCATATTATAATATCAGATCAGTGGTGGGTGTTAGATCATTATACAGAATACAGCAGCCATGGCCAGTGGGGGGCACCGGATTCTCATAGGGGGGCACGTGCCCCCTCCCCCGTAGCTACACCATTGGGGGCTATGCATTTGAAACACTAACGTGTGCAAAACTATTTACTGCCACTTAATGGTTCACAAATATGATTATATAAATATGAGAAAACATGGCAAAGCATCGCACTCCATGTCGCGATGTGAGGCTCCAGGATGGATGACGCAACGCCGCCTCCTGTTACTGAGAGAGCAACTCCATCAATCAATCATTGGGGGCATTCGCCGGGGGGCGCGTCGCCTCACTCACCCTACGACGCCACTCCCGGGGGTCACCACGCGCGAGTCCCCATGCAGGCTCCCTTCCCATACCAAGCAACTCTCGATAGGAAACATCAACTTTCCTCAGCCACGAGCCTTGTGGGCGCCCCCTTGGCCTCCTCCACGCCGGATTGTCTCTTACAGATACAACCCGGTGGGAAGGATCGGTTTCAGGGTAGCGTGCCACATGCCCATATAGCCGAAGTTTGCGCTCTCGGACTATGCAACTAATAGGCCTCGATTCAGTCTCACGGTGCAATCGCTGATTTGACACGTTTTCATCCCAGCGATACCCCATGATTCTGCGAAGACACTTATTACCAAAGACATCGATACGTCTCTTCAAGTCGCTACATAGTGTCCATGTCTCACATCAATAGAGTAAGACAGGGATCACAAGCGACTTGAAGATCCGGATCTATGTCCTTCTGCACAGGTACCGACAACGTGTATACTGTTTCATCTAGTTAGCCTCCAAACACCTGGACCTTGATCTTGAACAAGGAAACCTCAAGTCCCAAAGGCTTTGCCTCCTCGTGCAGCGCCTCGAGAGCCATCACCAGGTTCTCCAGCGACTCAGCAAAGATTACTGCATCATCGGCAAAAACAAGATCAGTGATCTTGGTGTTGCCGAGGGATGCTCCACAATCACTTTGATCTACAACCTTGTCCAATACCCAGTCCATACAAGTGTTGAAAAGTGATAGGGCAAGGACGCACCCTTGCCTCACTCCTGTAATCCTGTATTCATGAGAGAGAGTTTACATGATAACTAAGTAAGCTACATAGTTGTGTGTGATGCAGTCTTTTCTAAGGCACAAGGAATCAGCAGTGTTACCTTGTTTTTGGGAGTGAGAGAGGCGGAGCTGGCAGGCTGTAGTAGTCTCAGCGGACAAACTCTGCAGCGGGAGTGAGTTGCAGGGTATATATATGGCAGGCCGGGGGCCCTGCCCGCATCGCCGCCTGGGGGAGATGCCTGCAGGGGGTCCCGCAAGCATCAGCAGGCACGTACGTAGCAAGCAGCCATAGCAGCCATGCCATTACCTGCTCGTTATTCCTCGTGCTGACGCCAACCATAGATTCGATCCGTTAATATTTTAGTGATGAGAGGAAAGTAGGTTGAAATTAGTGGTATCAAATAAGTATTGTCTGTCCCAAATGGATCATGCAAGACCTCACTCTTCAATCTTTCCTCGATTATTTTCTAATCGTTTAACTAATCGTCAGGAAAAAGTACAGACTTACGTCTATCAAGGTTAGTGTCATATAGTAATCTAATGGTCATGATCTGCTTAATCGTGTGTTGAATACTGCCAGTCCTATCTGTCATTAGTCTTTTCCTGCATCCCAAATACTGGTTCGTGGCAGTAATGGAGACAAGCATCTCCTCTGTGGAGGCTGATGTGGAACGAGTGTTTTCAGGACGTTTAATTGGCTGACTAACGCTCAGGATAAAAAGAAAGAAAACAATACTAGAATAATAATTTAATTGGAGGCGTGTCCTTGTATAATAAATATTTGGAACAGACTAAAACATACACACACAATACAAAAATTACCAAGCAAGATAATTGAGGATTATTTGGTAAACATTAGTGACGAAATAGTTGCAATTGCGATGTTTATGGAGGGCACAGGGAGGGCGCGAGGCTTGCCACGTGGACAGGCACAGGGAGGGCGCGAGGCTTGCCACGTGGACAGGCACGGGGAGGGCGTGAGGCTTGCCACGTGGACAGGCACAGGGAGGGCGCGAGGCTTGCCACGTGGACAGGCACGGGGAGGGCGCGAGGCTTGCCACGTGGACAGGCACGGGGAGGGCGCGAGGCTTGCCACGTGGACAGGCACAGGAGGGCGCGAGGCTTGCCACGTGGACAGGCACAGGGAGGGCGCGAGGCTTGCCACGTGGACAGGCACAGGGAGGGCGCGAGGCTTGCCACGTGGACAGGCACGGGGAGGGCGCGAGGCTTGCCACGTGGACAGGCACGGGGAGGGCGCGAGGCTTGCCACGTGGACAGGCACAGGGAGGGCGCGAGGCTTGCCACGTGGACAGGCACGGGAAGGGCGCGAGGCTTGCCACGTGGACAGGCACAGGGAGGGCGCGAGGCTTGCCACGTGGACAGGCACAGGGAGGGCGCGAGGCTTGCCACGTGGACAGGCACAGGGAGGGCGCGAGGCTTGCCACGTGGACAGGCACAGGGAGGGCGCGAGGCTTGCCACGTGGACAGGCACGGGAAGGGCGCGAGGCTTGCCACGTGGACAGGCACGGGAAGGGCGCGAGGCTTGCCACGTGGACAGGCACGGGGAGGGCGCGAGGCTTGCCACGTGGACAGGCACGGGAAGGGCGCGAGGCTTGCCACGTGGACAGGCACGGGAAGGGCGCGAGGCTTGCCACGTGGACAGGCACGGGAAGGGCGCGAGGCTTGCCACGTGGACAGGCACGGGAAGGGCGCGAGGCTTGCCACGTGGACAGGCACGGGGAGGGCGCGAGGCTTGCCACGTGGACAGGCACGGGGAGGGCGCGAGGCTTGCCACGTGGACAGGCACGGGGAGGGCGCGAGGCTTGCCACGTGGACAGGCACAGGGAGGGCGCGAGGCTTGCCACGTGGACAGGCACGGGGAGGGCGCGAGGCTTGCCACGTGGACAGGCACAGGGAGGGCGCGAGGCTTGCCACGTGGACAGGCACAGGGAGGGCGCGAGGCTTGCCACGTGGACAGGCACAGGGAGGGCGCGAGGCTTGCCACGTGGACAGGCACGGGGAGGGCGCGAGGCTTGCCACGTGGACAGGCACGGGGAGGGCGCGAGGCTTGCCACGTGGACAGGCACGGGGAGGGCGCGAGGCTTGCCACGTGGACAGGCACAGGGAGGGCGCGAGGCTTGCCACGTGGACAGGCACGGGGAGGGCGCGAGGCTTGCCACGTGGACAGGCACAGGGAGGGCGCGAGGCTTGCCACGTGGACAGGCACAGGGAGGGCGCGAGGCTTGCCACGTGGACAGGCACAGGGAGGGCGCGAGGCTTGCCACGTGGACAGGCACGGGGAGGGCGCGAGGCTTGCCACGTGGACAGGCACGGGGAGGGCGCGAGGCTTGCCACGTGGACAGGCACGGGGAGGGCGCGAGGCTTGCCACGTGGACAGGCACAGGGAGGGCGCGAGGCTTGCCACGTGGACAGGCACGGGGAGGGCGCGAGGCTTGCCACGTGGACAGGCACAGGGAGGGCGCGAGGCTTGCCACGTGGACAGGCACAGGGAGGGCGCGAGGCTTGCCACGTGGACAGGCACGGGGAGGGCGCGAGGCTTGCCACGTGGACAGGCACGGGGAGGGCGCGAGGCTTGCCACGTGGACAGGCACAGGGAGGGCGCGAGGCTTGCCACGTGGACAGGCACGGGGAGGGCGCGAGGCTTGCCACGTGGACAGGCACAGGGAGGGCGCGAGGCTTGCCACGTGGACAGGCACGGGGAGGGCGCGAGGCTTGCCACGTGGACAGGCACAGGGAGGGCGCGAGGCTTGCCACGTGGACAGGCACGGGGAGGGCGCGAGGCTTGCCACGTGGACAGGCACAGGGAGGGCGCGAGGCTTGCCACGTGGACAGGCACGGGGAGGGCGCGAGGCTTGCCACGTGGACAGGCACGGGGAGGGCGCGAGTCTTGCCACGTGGACAGGCACAGGGAGGGCGCGAGGCTTGCCACGTGGACAGGCACGGGGAGGGCGCGAGGCTTGCCACGTGGACAGGCACAGGGAGGGCGCGAGGCTTGCCACGTGGACAGGCACGGGGAGGGCGCGAGGCTTGCCACGTGGACAGGCACAGGGAGGGCGCGAGGCTTGCCACGTGGACAGGCACGGGGAGGGGCGCGAGGCTTGCCACGTGGACAGGCACAGGGAGGGCGCGAGGCTTGCCACGTGGACAGGCACAGGGAGGGCGCGAGGCTTGCCACGTGGACAGGCACAGGGAGGGCGCGAGGCTTGCCACGTGGACAGGCACGGGGAGGGCGCGAGGCTTGCCACGTGGACAGGCACAGGGAGGGCGCGAGGCTTGCCACGTGGACAGGCACGGGGAGGGCGCGAGGCTTGCCACGTGGACAGGCACAGGGAGGGCGCGAGGCTTGCCACGTGGACAGGCACGGGGAGGGCGCGAGGCTTGCCACGTGGACAGGCACAGGGAGGGGCGCGAGGCTTGCCACGTGGACAGGCACGGGGAGGGCGCGAGGCTTGCCACGTGGACAGGCACAGGGAGGGCGCGAGGCTTGCCACGTGGACAGGCACGGGAAGGGCGCGAGGCTTGCCACGTGGACAGGCACAGGGAGGGCGCGAGGCTTGCCACGTGGACAGGCACGGGGAGGGCGCGAGGCTTGCCACGTGGACAGGCACGGGAAGGGCGCGAGGCTTGCCACGTGGACAGGCACAGGGAGGGCGCGAGGCTTGCCACGTGGACAGGCACGGGGAGGGCGCGAGGCTTGCCACGTGGACAGGCACGGGAAGGGCGCGAGGCTTGCCACGTGGACAGGCACAGGGAGGGCGCGAGGCTTGCCACGTGGACAGGCACAGGGAGGGCGCGAGGCTTGCCACGTGGACAGGCACAGGGAGGGCGCGAGGCTTGCACGTGGACAGGCACGGGAAGGGCGCGAGGCTTGCCACGTGGACAGGCACAGGGAGGGCGCGAGGCTTGCCACGTGGACAGGCACGGGGAGGGCGCGAGGCTTGCCACGTGGACAGGCACGGGGAGGGCGCGAGGCTTGCCACGTGGACAGGCACGGGGAGGGCGCGAGGCTTGCCACGTGGACAGGCACAGGGAGGGCGCGAGGCTTGCCACGTGGACAGGCACGGGGAGGGCGCGAGGCTTGCCACGTGGACAGGCACAGGGAGGGCGCGAGGCTTGCCACGTGGACAGGCACGGGGAGGGCGCGAGGCTTGCCACGTGGACAGGCACAGGGAGGGCGCGAGGCTTGCCACGTGGACAGGCACGGGGAGGGCGCGAGGCTTGCCACGTGGACAGGCACGGGGATGGGGCCAAGGATAGTATACAGACTTTATATATTATCTTTGGATCTTCCTCACCTTCATGATCTGTTTACTTCTCAGTCTGTGATGGGGTCTGTTTCGTGCCAGCAGGGAGATTATAGGGAACAATGATCCATGCGACTACTTACATTTGGAGCAGTCAACAACTCCGTCATTCTGGCACAAACTCGTACGCGGGACCAAATCTGTGTCTCCAGGGGCGGCAGCAGTTCTGTACAAGCTGCCTATTCCACATTATTCTTATATTTAGTTACGAACTACCAAGCATCCAGCAGCTACTGTCAACTTCAAGTGTCAAGTACTCTATTTTATATGTATTTAGGTTTACACAATATGGAAATATGTTTTTGACCATTAATAGCAGAGGTGGGCACCGCAAACGAAAATCCACTACCGCAAACGCAAATCCGCAAACCCCAATCCTTACGTTCCGCAACCGCAAGTCCATAATCCGCAAACCAATTAGATAATATTTTCTCTGCATATATTGCAAAAATAGAGGTAAAGCACTTTGTGGTAGTAAATGTATATATTATTTACTAAATCACTTATGGCAATAATTATATATATACGTATATATATATATATATATATATACGTATATATATATATATATATATATATATATATATATATATATATATATATATATATATATATATATATATATATATATATATATATATATATATATATAAAAGGAAGGAAAGGCCCAGGTGTTTCTTCTTCGTTCCTCCTCCTCCTCCTCCTCCTACTTGACCAAGATTTCTCCTTGACATTTTTGCTTCGTGTGTGTGTGTGTGTGTGTGTGTGTGTGTGTGTGACTCTAACTGTGGTCAATAAAAACCTATCTAATTATTTATCTATCTATCTATCTATCTATCAGAGTGTCCAAGTCAGGATTGCTGGAGGAGGAGGATTAGATAAAGAATATGAATTGATAACTATGATGATGATGATGATGATGGATAACCGTAACAACAATACAAAATATATATCTTTCATTCCCACAGCCAGACAGCCAGAGGAAAGCAGAGGAGATGTTTAAGAAAGAAAGCAAAAAGAAAGATATATGAGGAAGAAAGAGAGAGAGGATAAAGAGAAAGGTAAAGTAAGACAGAAAGTAAAGAGAAAGGGAGAGGCAAGATTTTTAACTAACTAGGGACTTCGATACTTTGGCTTCACTGCGCGGGTTCAGATATAAAAACAATCGTTCCCCTTCACCGTACGCCCGCCATCCTCCCGGACCGCCCGCCCGCCGCTGTGACGGACACTAGGCAACCACTCGCTGCTCACCCTCATGGTAAGTGTTATCATTCTCATGTTAATTTTTAGACACACACGCACTAAGGAATGTTACACTAAGAAATTAAACAAAAGTCTGAGACAAATTTTTTTTTTAATGTGAAATGGAGACGAGGCCGTTTTCTGTATAATGGCTCTAATACCCACCACTGATCTGATCTTAGAATATACCCTTCTATGTGGCATCATCAGAGTGGCCCCGCTTGCCTGTGCCCCCCCTGGTGCCCCCCCCCCCCCACCCCATTGATAGATACCCAGCCACGCCACTGCTAACAAAGCTATGTATGCAGTCCTGTAACAACCCACAAACTACGTAGCAAAAATAAATTGAGATGATATCCTAACCCCATCCTCTGCGACGCTGTTAACGAGTTCGAAGCACTAACGAACCCTAGCAATATAGACTTTAAAAAAACATACTGTAAAACTATTCCAACACTATTACTAACTCACATTTACTAACATTTAAGACTTAGATAACGTTACAGGTCAAGAATTATTGGTCAAAGGTCAACAGGTAAGGGTAGGGGTTAGGAGATAAGGGAAAGGTTTAGTGTTTCGAAGCAGAGTTGAGCAGTTGAGCTGCTTGAGTATCCGGTGCGAGCGACAGTCGAGGGCGTCCTAGCGCTGAAGAAGGGTGTGTGTGCAGGCAGCTGGGAGGAGGAAGAGGATGGTTTAGGGCCAAACAACGCTTTATTTCGTTGTTTTTCTTCATATATCTGCAGCGCAAGTTAAGTAGAGATACCAAGGGAGGAAGTGGAAGAGAGTGAGAGGAATGAGTGAGGTTTTTTAGTCCTCCTTGCAAAGTAATGGCTGTTGTCTCGTTACCTTTCTACTTAATATAACGTTAGATCGGCTATAGCTTTGTATATATATTTTTTTGATTTTCCTGCATGCCTTCGGGTGAAATAAAATAATTATTGTAGCCAGTGGAGTAGCAATGATGGGGCAAACAAAATGATGGGGCATGATAGGGCCCCCCAAATTGACCATGGCTGCCGTAATCTGCTTGGCCCTGTGACTGACGAAATGTCCAATACCCTTATGTGGCATCAGAATGTCCCTGAGCTCCACTTGCCACGGTGCCCCCCATACACAGCGGTGCCCCCCCAGGTGCCCCCCATTGATAGATACCTAGCTACGCCACTGGCTAGCAGTAACACAAGTGGTGGTTGAACAGAGTGGGCCGCGGTAAGGGGCGTGGCACGTAACGTATACCGTGATTCTGTACCTTGATATCACCCGTGCAGGAAGAGCAGGCGGCGGCGGCTGTGTATTGCATGTCATCCACCCTCCCTCTCCTCCCCTACCCTTCCCTTCCCTTCCTTCCCTTCCCTTCCCTTCCCCTTCCTTCCCTACCCTTCCCCCTTCCTCCCCTTCCCATCACTATAACCAACACCTCCCCTTCTCTACTCTTCCTAACCCCTTCACCTCCCCTTTTCCCTTCCCATCAGTTTAAACATCCCCTCCCCTTCCCCTCCCCCTCCCATCACTACAACCAGCCCCTCTCCCTCCCTTCCCCCTTCCCTTCCCATCACTATATCCATCACCTCTCCTTCTCCTCCCCCTTCCCTTCCCATCACTATATCCATCACCTCTCCTTCTCCTCCCCCTTCCCTTCCCATCACTATATCCATCACCTCTCCTTCTCCTCCCCCTTCCCTTCCCATCACTATATCCACACCCTCTCCTTCCCCTCCCTTCCCTTCCCATCACTATCAATCACACCCCCCCTTCCTCCCATCCTACAACAGCCCTCTCACCCCTACCTTCCCTTCCCATCACTATATCCAGCCCCTCCCCATCCCTACCCACCGGCGTCACGCTCACCACAACTGTAATGGCTGTTCAAGGTTTCCTCTCACCATTACATCCTCGGAACTAATATTTTCTTCGCCACTTAACCTCCTGGAGACAGTCACAGTCGATCGTTGGCGTGTGACTGTACTGTGGTTTGGGTGATAATATTAACCCTTGAGGCCCAGAACGTAATTTTCATTGTAATATAACCACCATTCGACGATTTTAATGAACATAAGCAATATTATATAGATATGACCTGTTTAATATCGTTGTCCATTAGGTAATTTGGTTTATTTAGCTACTTTTTCGTAGTTTTATGGCATGCTAATAACAGACGATTTCATATAGCCAAGGAAAGATCTGGGCGTGAAGGGTTAACCAGGGACTGAATTTCAAGGCTTGAACTATCCTTTGAGCATCGGCTGTTAAATTGTTACTAATTACTTTATTAATACTGATTTCTCTTCGTAAATTATCTCTTATAGTTGTTAGTTCACTTTGTTAAGATTTGAGACCCAGAACGTAATTTCCATTGTAATTTGGGTACCATTAGACGATTTTTAGTGACTATAAGCAATATTTTTTTAGATATGACCTGTTTAGTATCCTTGTCGACTAACTAATTTGGTATATTGAGTGACTTTTCGTTATTTTATGGCTCGACAACAGACAATTTTTTTTTTAGCCAAGGAAAGATCTGGGCGTGAAGGGGTTAATGTTTGGGACCATGTGGCATTTCGGGTGAAGAGTCAATATTGATGTGAGGTGATAAATGACTGCGGTAACGAGGGGGAAGAATAAGAAGGAAAAATAGGTCAAGGCGAGGCGGGAAAGACAATTGGTAGATATCCTTTTTTTTTGCTTCTATGTAAAAATGTAAAGATGTAAATAAAGCTTAAAAAAAAAAAATGAAAAAAAAAAAAAAATAAATAAATAAATAAATAAATAAAAAAGAGGGGGAAGAGGAGGAAGAGAAGAAGGAGGGAGTAGGAGGAAGAGGAGGAAGAGGAAGAGAAGGAGGAGGAGGAGGAAGATAGGAGAAGGAGGAGAAAGAAGAGTAAGGAGGAAGAATAGGAAGACAGGAGAAGGTGAAGGGGACAGAAGAGTAGGAGGAAGGAAGAGGAAGATAGGAGACAGAAGAGTAGGAGGGAAGGAGAAAGAGGAAGGGGAGAAGGAGGAGGAGGCAGAAGAAGAGGAAGGGGAATACATTGATAGCTATAGTCATTAGCATTAGTCTCTCGTCGTCCCGTATCGCGCAAGATTGATAGTACATGGCGGCCAAGCTTAATTATTTATCGATCAATGAGCCGTAGTAGTAGTAGTAGTAGTAGTAGTAGTAGTGGTAGTAGTAGTAGTAGTGGTAGTAGTAGTAGTAGTAGTCGTGGTAGTACCTAGTAGCAGTGGTGGTAGTAGTAGGTGAAGTATTAGTGGTGGTGGTAGTAGTAGTAGTAGTAGTGGTAGTAGTAGTGGTAGTAGTCGTGGTAGTAGTAGTAGTAGCAGTAATAGTAGTGGTAGTACCTAGTAGCAGTGGTGGTAGAAGTAGGTGAAGTATTAGTAGTAGTAGTTGGTGAAGTAGTAGTGGTATAGTAGTAGTAGTAGCAGTGGTTGTAGTAGTAGTGGTTGCCAAGCTTAGTGTTGTGGAGGCGGGCGGCGTTGTATAGTTGACACCTCTATTGTTGCCGGGATACCAAACCTGTCGTCAACACAAGAAAAGCGTGGTGATAAATGTATAGTAGTAACTGTAACACTCTAAAGGAAGTAATACCTTTAATACAAACTGTCAAGGAACTGTGATAGACTTAGTACTATTTCCACTTCATTCAAAAATAGAAAATAAGTGGATAGGTATAGGCAATAACTCATCGCCTGGTTGTGTATCTAGTTCCCTCCCTCCCTCCTTCACCCCCGCGCCAACCACTCACCCCTTGCCAGTATCGAGTGTGTCTGCCTCTAGTTAGGTCGCTTTACGTCAGCCAGGCACAGTAAAGGAGTGAGAAACCTGAAAGAGAAGGAACAGACCGCCTGACTTGTCCCTTGCATTAAGAACATAAGAAAATAAGGAAGCTACAAGAGGCCGTGAGACCTAAACGGGGTAGTTCCTGTTATTTCCTTACCGTTGTAGTCCCGTGGCATTACAAGTGGGAGGTGTCTGGTGATAGTTAGCCTTCCACCTCATTCTAAAGGAAACTATGTCACTCCCAAGAAAAAGACAGCAAGCAAACAGCAAGGGTCGAAGCAAGGCTCTAATCCCCCACCAAAACCCCGGGAAAGACCTGCAAAACCCCGTGAAAAACCTGCAAAACCCCGGCAAAGATCTGCAAAACCCCGTGAAAAACCAGCAAAACTCCGTGAAAAACCTGCAAAACCCCGGGAAAGACCTGCAAAACCCCGGGGAAAACCTACAAAAACCCGGGAAAAACCTACAAAACCCCGGGAAAAACCTACAGCAGGAGAGCGTTGAGTCGTCCGCCATGCCCTTGGTCACCCGTCGCCGCAGCCCCGCCCCGGGAGTGGCTGAGGCGGCGTTACGGCTCCTCGTCATCATCTGTAAAGGGTCCTGCGCCTTACTGATCCTTGCCCTGCTGCTCAACCTGCTGGTGGTGATCGTGGACAAGGCGGTGCTGGGCGGCAGGATCTCGCACTACATCCCAGCCACCTTCTGGAGAGACATTCTCGGCCGGTGATAATTCCCCGCGGCGATGTGATGAATGAAGAGGATCTGGCAGCATTGTTTTACCATTCACGATTTCAGAACTTGGATAACAGTAGGAGTAATACATAAGTCTATTCATGATTTCTGAGTGTTTTTTTATGCAAAATTGAAATTGCGTGCGCGTATCAACTTTCATTAATGTGTTTTGCCCTCGTCTTGTTGTGAATCTCGTCTAGTGATGTAGTAGCTATGCGTAATATTCATACGATAATACCTTCATTACTGCGATA
>JACEEZ010008618.1:45000-117500 GCA_016584305.1 Chionoecetes opilio
CTCATAAGTAGCTCTCTCTCATAAGTAGCTCTCTCTCTCTCATAAGTAGCTCTCTCTCTCTCATAAGTAGCTCTCGCTCTCATAAGTAGCTCTCTCTCTCATAAGTAGCTCTCTCTCTCATAAGTAGCTCTCTCTCATAAGTAGCTCTCTCTCATAAGTAGCTCTCTCTCTCTCATATAATAGGCCTATGTGAGACTCGTTTAAATGATAACATATCTTCATTATATACATTTAACCCATATAATGCTTTCTATAAGAACAAATGCACGAGTGGCGGTGGGTTAGCAATTTACCTGCATAGAAGACATCAAGGTAAGATTCAGCAAAACATTTCCTTGCAGCTGCCACATATTGAGTCTTTATTTCTAGAAGTTAAAGGATTATGTGATTTTTTTATTGGAATAATTTATAGACCACCCAATGCCAGTTTTGCAGAGTTTCTGAAGTCTATGGGTGATATAATTGATTATATAGCATCTAAACAAAATATGCCATGTTATATAATGTGGCGATTTTAATCTAATCTTCTTAAATTTGATATAAAATGTATGTGAATTTACTAACTTGTTCTATTCATACTCGTTTTTTCCCAACCATAACCAAACCCACAAGAGTGACAAGAACATCAGCTTCTATTATTGACCATATATGGACTAACAACCTACAAAACTACCAGTTAAGTGGTGTCATTTATTCATTAATAAGCGATCATTTTCCAGTATTTAGCTCATTTGCCACTCCTAACCTTAATACTCAAGACTGTCAAACAACAATTAAAAAGAGAACTTATAGTAACGATTCAGTCAATAAATTTCAATTAGAATTGTCAAATTATAGTGGGAATCTGATATTATGGTCAAGATGTCAATGTAGATTTTGATATTTATATGAAAAATTTCTTACTACTGTATGATAAAAAATTTCCAATCAAAGAATATAGAATCAAAGATAAAAATCCAATAAACCATACATTACTGCCAGCATCAAAAACTCTATTAGACAAAGAAATAGGCTTCAGAAACTTTATGCAAGGTGGCCCTTAACATACGAGTCTACATTTAAGAAAATATCGAAATATGTTAACATCTGTTGATAAGAACAGCGAAAGAAAACTATATAAATCATCATTGAGAGAAGGATCAGGGAATGCAAAAAAATATGGAAAATTATAAATGATTTAATAGGGAAAAATTGCAAAATTAGTCAGACTTCATTTCTGTCACAAGGAAAATCTATTTCGGATAGCTTTCTAATAGCTAATGAATTAATGAATATTTCTGCAACGTTGCTAAACAATTTAGCACAGGTGTTTAGAGGAAACTCCTATATTGTTTGATAGTTTTTACCCCAACCTACCTTGTTTTCATTTTATTTTCGGCCAACAACACGCCATGAAATCAATAGTGTAATTTCTATCTTAAGGTTACAGCCCCAGGTCATGTATGATGTGAACATGAAAGTAATCAAAGCCTGCAAAGAAGAAATATCTCCATTTTCTAGAATATATAATAAACAAATCATTTACAGAAGGATGCTTTCCAGACATTCTGAAGACTGCAAGAGTAGTTCCAGTTTATAAAAAGGTGATAGTTCAATTTTTTCAAATTACGAGACCTATTTCAGTTCTTCCCGCCATAAGTAAAGTCTTTGAAAGATATTGCAAATAGATTAATGAATTATTTAACAGAAAACTTACTTTTAACATGATAATCAATATGGGTTTCGACCTAAATATTCGATAGAACTCGCAGTACACCACCTTTGCCAAAACATATATAATGCAATAGATAGTAAAATGTATCAATTAACTATTTTTTGTGATTTATCTAAAGCTTTTGATACTATTAATCACTCCATTTTATTAAAGAAACTAATGATTTACGGTATTCGTGGACCAGTCTTCAGATGGTTTGAAAGTTATCTCAGCGGCAGGAACCAGTATACAGTCTTTAATAGTAGTGCATCGTCGTACAAAAGTCTTACTTGTGGTGTGCCACAAGGATCTGTCCTAGGACCATTATTATTTTTAATTTACATCAATGACATAACTCTATGTACCAAAAAATCTTAAATTTTTACTTTTTGCTGATGACACTACCATTTTTCTACAGGGAAGGGATTTAAATGATCTAAGAAATACAATGAACACTGAATTGGTACATGTTGCTGATTGGTTAAAATGTAACAAGCTAACATTAAATATCAATAAACTCACTGTATGCTGTCACATTCACACAGACACACAACACAATGCAACAATATCAAAATTGATAATCTCATTATTAAAGAGGTACAAGAAGCTAAATTCCTTGGAGTTGTTATTGATAGCAAGCTAAGATGGAAAAACACACAGAGAATGTAATGAATAATTTTCAAAAATAATAGGTGTAATATATAGAATACGAAACCATTGTAATATTGAGAGGTTTAAGACATATTTATTTATCATTAGCATATCCATATTTATTGTACTGTTCAGCTATCTGGGGTGGGGCATATAAAACATATATTGATCAAACTATTTGTAAATCAGAAAAAATTAGTTCGCATAATGTCCTCTAGTAATCGGTATGACCACACAAGCCCAATCTTTCGTGAGTTGAAACTTCTAAAATTACATGATATTATAGACTATCAGACTATAACTTTTGTTTATAAGGCGTTGAATACATACAAAATTGACAGTGGTTTTCAGACCGACAACGCATAGCATACAAACCAGACGAACCAATAATCTCAAACTTCCATTGTGTAGAACTTCCCATGCTCAACAAAGTGTTCTCACTCGGGGAACTAAACTGTGGAACAAACTTCCAGATGATGTAAGGAATAAAGAATTAAATCCATTTAAACTGCAAATAAAAGAAAAGTTGAAAAGTAACTATTAAAATTAATTTATTATTATTATAATTGTGATTTGTATAATTAATGTGATAATTATCATTGATCTCTTTATCAGTACTATTATGTATGTGTACTGTTATGGTATGAATGCTTGTTTGTGTATATTCTTTGATATACTTATTAAATTTATTTAATTTAATTGATAAAATTAAGTAGTATATTCAGTAGGGAATATAATTTTTTTTATTTAATTTAGTTTTTCATATGTAAATTAGCATTAGGCCGTCCTACACGCTACATCTGCTGACCTCTTATTTTAGCATAAAGTCCATAAAAGAGTTACGACTCAATGGACAAAGGCTTTGACATTTTCTCTACATGTATAATAACTTGTATAATATTAAGGCCAATAAAAAATTATCAATCAATCAATCAATCAATCAATCATAAGTAGCTCTCTCTCTCTCATAAGTAGCTCTCTCTCTCTCATAAGTAGCTCTCTCTCTCTCATAAGTAGCTCTCTCTCTCTCATAAGTAGCTCTCTCTCTCTCATAAGTAGCTCTCTCTCTCTCATAAGTAGCTCTCTCTCTCTCATAAGTAGCTCTCTCTCTCTCATAAGTAGCTCTCTCTCTCTCATAAGTAGCTCTCTCTCTCATAAGTAGCTCTCTCTCTCATAAGTAGCTCTCTCTCTCATAAGTAGCTCTCTCTCATAAGTAGCTCTCTCATAAGTAGCTCTCTCATAAGTAGCTCTCTCTCATAAGTATTTTTCTCTCTTTCAAGTATTCCAACATTGTTTTCTCTTTACATTGTAGCTACACTTCCCTTTCACACCATAACATCTGTTCCGCTCGTGTGTAAATCATCCCTGTCACTGCATTCATCTCAACACTTCATTGCCTCGGGAAAATTATCTTCTCACAAAATATGCAAGTTTGAATGAATCTTAATGAAATACTAAGTAAAAAACTACAATTTTTAATGTTGTTCTCCCAAAATGTACAAGTTTATATGAGAATCTTAATGAAACACTCAGTCAAAAACAGCAGTCTTAATGAAACACTCAGTCAAAAACAGCAGTCTTAATGAAACACTCAGTCAAAAACAGCAATCTTGGAACTTAATAACAATATGTCTCCTTATTCACCTGTACTGTATTTGCAGGTCATATGAACATAAGGAAGCTACAAGAGGCCGCGAGACCTACACGTGGTGGTTCCTGTCATCACGTCCCCCTGAACCCCCGTGTCATCTGCCTACTGGTAACTCACTCCTGCCTGTCTAGAAGCACCTCAACACACATCATGACGGGAGGAACAAAAACCATCGCCACGTCACCTCACAGTCCCTCAAGAAGCACTCTGTTGTCTGGTAAGCGAGGCAGCATTCTTTCATCACCCTGGCTAGATTAATTGATTTAACCCCTTGAGGCCCAGAACGTAATTTCCATTGTAATTTGGGTATACCATGAGACTTTTAATGAATATAAGCAATATTTTAATAGATATGACCTGTTTAGTATCCTTGTCCACTAGCTAAGTTGATATATTAAGTCACTTTTCGTAATTTTATGGCTAACAGACGATTTTTTATAGCCAAGGAAAGATCTGGGCGTGAAGGGGTTAATGCCTAAAGAAGGGGAAATGTGCCAGACATCAGAGGTCATATGGCACTATGGGAAAGCATAATAAGGGTCAGGGTTAGAGAGAAACGGTGAGGGAAGGGAAAGGAATGGATTGTTACAGCAGGATGGTTAGATCAAATGAAGGACGTGGATTTGTTGGAAGGAGATTAACCTCTTCACGCCCAGATCTTTCCTTGGCTATAAAAAATTGTCTGTTGTCGAGCCATAAAATTATGAAAAGTAACAGTATATACGAAATTAGTTTGTGGACAAGGATACTAAACAGGTCTTATCTATAAAATATTACTTATATTCACTAAAAATCGTCTAATGGTACCCAAATTACAATGGATATTACGTTCTGGGTCTCAAGGGGTTAAATCAGAGATCTGGCTTAGAGGGAATATTGATTCACTTGTATATATTTTGGGTTTAAAGTACAGTAAGTTCTGAATATTTAAATGACCAGCTTTGAAGGAATATATTTTTATTATCTTCAGTACAATAGTTCCAAATATCTTTACTCTGAGTGTGTGATGACGGCTGGTGGTCGTCTAGGCTAATATTAACGCCTTCACGTCCAGATCCTTCCTTTCATATATAAAATAGTCTGTTGTTAACCATAAAATTACGAAAAGTAACTGAATATATAGACAATTAGTTAGTGGAACAGGATACTAAACAGGTCATAGCTAAAAATATTGCTTATAGTCACTAAAAATCGTCTAATGGCCTACCTAAATTACATTGGAAGTTACGTTTCTGGGTCTCAAGGGGTTAAATGACCAGCTTTGAAGGATTATTTTATTCTATTATCTTCAGTACAATAGTTCCAAATATCTTTACTCTTGTGTGATGACGGCTGGTGGTCGTCTAGGCCAATATTAACCCCTTCACGCCCAGAACGTAATTTTCAATGTAATTTTGGCACCATTAGACGATTTATAGTTAAATATAAGCAATATTTTATAGCTATGACCTGTTTAGTATCCTTGTCCACTAACTCATTTGGTATATATTGTCACATTTTCATAATCTTAGGGATAACAACAGACAATTTATATAGCCAAGGAAAGGTCTGGGCGTGAAGGGGTTAACATCTTTGACAAACTGCCGTGTCAAGCAATTCATCCTCAGTTCACCCAGACAGTAGTGAGTGTGTAGTCGACCTATATAAGTATTGTCACAACTTATGGGCGAGTTTCGTTCAGGAATCAAGTACAGGCAGCGTGCGACTTGCCAATTGCGTTCCTTTTCCTTCCCTCATCGTTCAACTCTTTCTCTATAACCCTGACCCTTTATATGCTTTGCCAGAGTGCCATATGGACCTCTGATGTCTGGCACTTGTCCACCCTTTTTCTGGCATTAAATCAAGCATAATGGGGCTACTGATGTGGTTTGCCAACACAAATACACAATATAATTCATCAGATAGACATTCATCAACTCTGCATGGCTGTAATGTATAAATAACGATGATTTTGTGTAGCATCCCTTTCAAGATGAATGCCTCGCTGACTGACCAAAGATTCAGAAAACTGTTCCTACCAATACTTAACATCTTCATACCCAGATCTTTCCTTGGTACAGTATATGAAATTGTCTGTTGTTAGCCATAAAATTACGAAAAGTAACTGAATATACCAAAAATTAGTTAGTGGACAAGGATACTAAACAGGTCAGATCTATAAAATATTGTTTATATTCACTAAAAATTGTCTGATGGTACCCAAATTACAATGGAAAATTACATTCTGGGTGTGAAGGGGTTGTTAAGCTGGTCGACCGTGCCTGTTTGTACCTCTTTACGGTAACGTACTGAAATGTTGTCATTATTAACAAATTTGACTCGCTAATTTGCATTTAAATTTCATTGATTTAAAAGTAATATGGAAGATTTTGCAGTAAAGACTTTTTTGCAACTCTGAAAATGTAGTGTTATGGTCCTTGTAGTGTTATGGTCCTTGTAGTGTTATGGTCCTTGTAGTGTTATGGTCCTTGTAGTGTTATGGTCCTTGTAGTGTTATGGTCCTTGTAGTGTTATGGTCCTTGTAGTGTTATGGTCCTTGTAGTGTTATGGTCCTTGTAGTGTTATGGTCCTTGTTTTCAGTGAGGAGTTAGGCCTGTGTGGGTGAAACAGTCAAGCAATGAATGAAAGCCTCGGCAGCTGTTATTAGGTACTACTATAAGTGAGGAACCCTTACTTTCTTTTTTTTCTCCCTTTCAGACATGGTGCCGAGGTACTGGAGGTCACTGCCGCCACTCCCAAGACAACACCTGCCTCCCCAAACACCCAACTGTACAGAATCACACTCAAGTGACTGGTGTTTTTGCCAGTTAAGCGTCAATGGTTTAAGAGTAGACTCTCCCCAACTTACTTAAACTTATTATTATTAAATATTATTTTTTTTTTTTTTTTTTTTTTTAGTAAAATTTTCTTATTCATATTGAACTTGTCATTTGTGAAAATAGTGATTTCACTTCGTAAAATACAGTACATGTGTGAAATCAATATCACTTGTTTAATCGATATGAAAAAATTTCTGATCTCTCTTGGCAGCAAGGACATCAGCCAGCCTCGTCTCCTACGGGGGACATAATTCACACACCAGACTTGAGACTGCTGTGGTGCTGACTTCCTCAGGACCCTCCACACCAGCACTCCCTGCAAGAGTTTTCAAGTCATTCAAGGAAAATTTTAATTGCCTTTGTTGATACCATATGATTGTTAACTTGTAAATAAATACTAATAACGTTTATATAATTTGCTAATTATTCCCCAAACAAGTACGTATCAGTGTAGTACCTTTCAAAAGTTGGGGAGACTGCTGTTACACCTTGCTGCTTAGAGACCAGCCAGTCATAGGTCTGGTACTCTACTATTGGGGGTGTTTGAGGGAGCTGGTGTAGTCTTCCGGGCGGGAACGTGTACCCTCAACAACACTATAGTCGCCACTGCACTAATGTCGCCAGGTGCCATGTATTACAAATGTTAGCATCACTACAGACTTGTATGTGCCACTGTAGACAGGTACATAATATAAACTACTGTGCATGCCTCTTCAGTGGCACACACAAGGCTGTAGTGATGCTAACTAAAATTTGTAATACATGGCCCCTGGCGACATTAGTGCAGTGGCGACTATAGTGTTGTTGACGGGCGAAGAACTTCATCAGCACACCTGCAACCTATCTGAAATGGAGAAAAGAATAAAGTCAAACTACTGCAATTTTCTCTCTGATAATATAATAGACGACACATATTCATCTAGAGAAGTCTCGTACTACACTACTTAAACTACTGCAATTTTTTTTTTCTCTGATAATAAACAACACGTATCTGAGAAATAAGTCTCGTACTACATTACTTTGCACTTCTTTTCTCTCTGATAATAGACAACATATTTATCTAGAGATGTGTCCTACTAGATTACTAACAACACTCACGTTTGTAGCCTTATACACACTGCATTCCACAAGTCCTGAGAGTGTTGCAGGGACGCTCCTCTCCTGCTGTGAATCTCCACCTTGAGGCGCCTCTGTAAGACCGCTGGCTCGCTGCGGACTCCTCTCTGTCGGGCGTTAATAAGGATTAGTTAAGAAAATATTGTAGCCCTATCAGGACCAAGAATATATTTTTATGCTTAGGAAATATTGATAATTACTAAAATCTGTCTGTCGGGCATTAATAATAATTAGTAAGGAAAATATTTTAGCCCTATCAGGACCAAGAATATTTATTTATGCTTAGGAAAAATTTGATAATTACTAAAATCTATATCTTACAAGCTTTACTGAAAGTCGCTACAAGGGATTTTCTTCCATTACAAAGAGTGTATTTAACCCCTTGAGACCCAGAGTGTAATTTCCATTGTAATTTGGGTACCATTAGACGATTTGTAGTGACTATAAGCAAATATTTATAGCTATGACCTGTTTAGTATCCCTTGTCCACTAGCTAATTTGGTATATTCAGTTACTTTTCGTAATTTTATGGCTCGAACAACATACAATTTTTATAGCCAAGGAAAAGATCTGGGCGGTGAAGGGTTAAAGTGGTCCAAAATCATACCATTTGTCGTTAACTGTTGATTGGGATTGATATGGTGATGTTTATATTTGTTTGATATTGATATGTTGTTGATGGGATCGTCCGTTACTGATTGATATGGGGTTCAAGCACTGTTATCATAGCTGTCCAAGTATTGTACATATCCAAAGTTGATTATCAGTGACAAAACTTATCAGTAAAGTGTATGTGTGTGTTGGGAAGTGGTGTATTAGTAGAAAAGTAGTTATATTTTACAGTATTAATCCCTCTCTCCATTCCTGGAATCCTATATACATGTAACCTTGAATTGTGTGTATTCAGATCTGTACAATACAAAATAAATAAACATACAGCAATCTTTCTTTCTAGATGAACACTTTTTTGGGGGAATATTTTACAGTATTAATCTCCATACTACATTCCTGAATCTTGTTTGGTATATATGTAAGCCTTTGAATTTTGTGTATATTTAATTTCAGTTCTGTACAATAAAAAGGATACAGCAATCTTTCTCTTTACATGAACCTTTTTGTGGGTGTGGTAAAGGCTGAGTTATGATTATAGAGGACTAGCATTACATTTCTTTTCCCGTTACTCTCTACAATAAAAATATAAATACAGCAATGTTTCTCTTTATATGATCCCTATAATGGGTGGGGGTGCTTAAGGGGGGTGAAGGGATGAATGTGATTAGAGGACTGTCACTACTTTGTCATTATAGAAACAAGATGAATTTCTAAACAGCTCAAAGAAAGACAAGAGTAGAGTGTCTGGCTGGCTGTTTTCTGATTACTGTAGTGATGAATTTCTAAATAATACTGATTAGTAGAAGAGTCTCTCAAACTATACAAGGGAAATACAGTGAACTCTCTAACTCGATCTAATTGGGTGAATTAGCCGAAAGGGTGAATTAGCCGAAACCTGGGTGAATTAGCCGAAACCTGGGTGAATTAGGCCGAAACCTGGGTGACTTAAGGAAGGCCAACAACCTCGGTGAATTGTATCGCTGAAACCTGGGTGAGGATTAAGTTAGCCGAACCCTGGGTTGAATTAGGGGAGTTAGCCGAAACCTGGTGAATTGGGCCGAACCTGGGTGAATTAAGAGACACGGAGGCCGAAACCCCTGTGTGAATTAGAGCCCGAACCCAACCTTTGTGAATGAGAGTAAAGGGTAGGGAGCCGAAAACCCTGGGTGAACTTGCCGAAACCTGGGTGAATTAAAGGGCCAAAACCACCGTTGGTGAATTATTAAGAGCGGCCAAAACCTAAAACAAACCAAACCAAAACCCCTCCGTAACCAACCTGAAACCTGGGGTGACTTTAAGAAAGCCGAAACCCCCCCTGAGGGGTGGAATATTAGAGGCCGAAACCCTGGGTGGAATTAGCCGAAACCTGGGTGAATTAAGGAGAGGAGTGAGCCTAAACCTGGGTGAATTAGCAGGCCGCAACCTCTGGGTGAATTACTAGGCGGCCGAAAAACCCCTTGGTGGAATTAGGTCCGAAACCCCTGGGTGAATTAAATAATAATCAGAAAGCGAGCCGAAACCTGGGTGAATTAATAATTTAAAGAGGCCGAAAACCAACCATGGGTGAATTAGGGCCGAAAACCTCACTGGGTGATTAGGCCGAAACCTGGTGAATTAAATTAAGTAAATTAGAGAGGAGAGAAGCAGACTCTGATCATCAATAATGAAAGTTAGCCGACACCCCCCTTTGTTCAGTTAAGCCGAGGTGAACCTTGGTGAATTTAAAATATAGGCCGAAAAAACCGTGGGTGAATTAGATCAAGAAGGGCCGAACCCCTGGGGGAGTGAATTAGCCGAAACCATCTCCGTCCTGGGTCAATTAGAGGAATTAGAAGCCCGAAAAACTGGGTGAATTGAGGCCGAACCCATGGGTGAATTAAATACGGAAAGCCGAACCCTGGGGGTGAATTAAAGCAGGAGAGCCGAAAGTAGTTCCGAATATACGAATGGTTTACCTCTTCTAGCCCACCTCTAGGCCCCGACCACACAATAAGAAGTCACATCAAGAACATACAACGTCGCTAAAACAGCACAGATTGTATTACTTGTACTCCACCAAAAACCATCGTATATATAAGATACCCGTATTTGCCGGGCTGCATAAGACGGCAGTTTTTTTTTTTTTTTTATCTCCCCATGAAAAGGAATGCAAAGTTCACCACATCGCCTGCGTCTAATGCGGCCATATTATCGAATTAGAGGTTCCAGAGGTCAGATAATGCAGAACAGCCGGTGGTGTATTACTAAAGGGGTTCTGGATTGATCTGTGTTGTGGCATAGTCTCCACTGATGCGCAAATTATTTGTAACTGTGTTTATTCAACAGTGATGCATAATACTAAGAAAAGGTTGAGTTAAGAGAAAAAACATGGAAGCTCTGGGGCAACGATAGAGCGAATTGTTGCGTGTCTGGCCTGCCCGAAGAGAACGTCGGGTCCGTGTCAATGTAAAAACAATCAAATCAACCGACCCCCCCCCCGCGCTGCTTTACCCCCCGCTGCTGTGCTGATGCTGCTCTCCAATGTAAACCGGTCTGATATCTCAGGTCCTGGGTCTGTCTTGCCCGTTGCCGCTTCACCTGGGATACTTTCAACTCAAACCCAACCCGGCGAAGACCCTTCCCACGCCGCCGACGCGCATACCCCTTGGGTCATTACTTACTACTTTCACATTACGTAACTGCCTCTATACTCTCCTTCCTCCCCTCCCCCCCCAGTACTCCTTCCTATTTCCTCCCCTCCCTTTTAGCCTCCCCGCCCTCCATGGAAAAGACAATATCGCCCGCATATTAGATTCCTTTAAAAACACCCACTTTAGAAAAACCCGCATTGAAAAAAAAAAAAACCCCTCATCTCGACTTTCGGGCCACACAGAAGTTGACACAAGTGGGACAGTTGGAAGATGATAGAAGGGAGGGGCAGAAATGGTGCTTGTGGAATTTTCGCTGGAATTAGTATTGTTGATAAATGGATGTGACACAAAGAGCGTGTTAAAGTTTTATTTGAAGGGAGGTGATCGGTGGATGAGGGTGGTGTATCTCTTGGGGGAGTCTGTCTATTACACACAAGACAAGGATGGGAGAAGGAGGAGAGGGGCGTCGTTGGCTTGTGTAGTTTATTGTGACACTAGCGAGTCATTGTAGCAAAAAACCGTAGCGGGACCATTGTACAATCGTCGGACAAAGGAGGATGCGCGGCCGGGCGTGTGTTCGTAATCTTTTTTTGTGTGTCCCTGTGGGTGACCCTAACCGTGAATTAACCTTTAAAGTTAACCGCTGGCTTGGTGTTGGCAGGGTTTGTGTTTCGAAGTTGTGTGGGTGTTGCAAGTGTTGTGGCATTGTGTGGGCAGTTGGTGTCGGTTGTAGTCGTCGGGGGGTTTCGGCGAGGAATCGAGTCAGGGTCGAAGAGCAGAAACCGTCGAAGAGGTCACAGGGGAGGATGAAGGTCCACCAGCAAAGGAGCGAGAAAGGGGAGGGATAGACAGAGAGCCTCTCTCCCTTGGTCCCAGATATGGGGGTGGCCTAAGCGATGCAGGTGTGTATGTGCGTGTGTGTGTGTAGCACCGCTCATTGTTAAGCAGGTGAGATAGGAGACAGCATAGACTTTATATACCACCTCGCCCTTCAATCCTCACCCCTTTTACTTTTCCGATAAGGAACTGTATGAAAGTGCTATAAAAAGGTTGGCAACGGTACCTGTAGATGGGACAAAAATCTTCTACACGGTACACAAGACAAAGACCCACCGGCGCCACAAGTCCCGTCCGCCTCAAGGCCGAATCACACCTACCATCATGGTGACACGCACGTCTCATCACATTCGTTAGAATTTCATACCTTCAACATAGACCGTGTTACACTAAACGGTGCGCCGCCGTCACGGCTCCATACACCCCATCCTGTCACGTAACGGTTTTCTGGGAAGAATATTTTAACGTAATGAGACTGTTCCGTGCCTGATATTTCGTTTTCTCAAGACTTTATGTACCCAACGTGGTCTTTTAGAGTTCAACTCCTCTTCTTCGTCCACCATATCGAAGTGCTATTATGCAATTTTTTAACCATAGCCTCTGAAGGCACCATGTCCTGCTTAGAGGGTGAGCAGGAACTGCCGAAAATGACGGAACGACCTTGACGAATAGTGTGACTACAAGGACGCTTGACAGAACGCTAACCGTGTTTCAGACTGGAACGCCTTCACCTTAGCTGCTACCTTCCTGAAGAGACTAATCACCCTCGCGACTGTGATAGATTCATAGGTATAAACAGGGCAAATATCGTCGATCCCGACAACGGTGCCCTTCAACAATTACAACAATAACAACAAGGTAGAGATGGTTACCTTACAGTCTTATCTAAATGTCTTCGTAAATTTTTGTTATTGGGCAACCACCGATTTCGAGGCCAAAACTTAGTCCTCCTGAATAGTTTTGATGTGTTTTGAATTAATCTGGCTCTCGTTTTTGTCGGAAATCAATGTTTGTTTACATGTGGGGGGGGGGGGGGGGGGGGGGCATTCTGCCCCTCCAGGTCTGCCCCACAAACATTGCTACGCTTCACACTGCCATATTATTGGTAATTTTCGTTTTTCTCTATATCATCTGTTACTAAACCAAACCCCACCTCTAACCTAACCTAATCTGATTTAACCTAACTTAACTTTCTGGCTGAAATAACGGTAGATTTTCGGTACTACGTGTAATGCCATTATTATTCAATTGCGCCATGGGAAATGGGGTTCAAAATACTCTGAATGAAGAAAGCTACACGATGATTGTAGGTAAGAGTCCTAGGACTTTTGAAAGCCCACTACCAAAATAATACCAATATCTATGCAAATTTTCCACAAGGTCTAAACACATAGCAGAAAAGCAACAAAGGCATACCTACAACATTAAATCTAAGCTATATGTCATAGGTAGCAAAATAGGAGAATATCAATTCATAGGGGCATCCTGCAATATATTATGACCGATTTTGGTTACCCTGTCATTCCTTTTACATCTTAACTAGTATAATTTTCTATTCACATTCACTGCACTGTGAATATTGTATTTAGGTACATGCTCATAATCATTTGCTTTCCCCTACAAATCCCCCTTTTTTTTTTTTTTTTTTTTAATAACTTGATAAATTTACGAAATTTTTGTTTTCCCTCAAAAACACCAATATTTTTTTCTCTCAAAACCTCCTTGTAAAATAGGGGTGCGTCTTATGCGGAGGTGCGTCTTATGCGCCGGCAAATACGGTAATTATATATCTGGTCGCTGTTCGAATTATGTAAGTTGTTGAAAATTCGAATTGGTCTGAAACGGGTCGAAATATCCCAAGTTTGAATTATACGGTTTGAATTATACGGGTTTGAATTATACGGGTTTGAATTATACGGGTTTGAATTATACGGGTTTGAATTATACGGGTTTGAATTATAAGGGTTTGAATTATACGGGTTTGAATTATACGGGTTTGAATTATACGGGTTTGAATTATACGGGTTTGAATTATAAGGGTTTGAATTATAAGGGTTTGAATTATAAGGGTTTGAATTATACGGGTTTGAATTATACGGGTTTGAATTATACGGGTTTGAATTATACGGGTTTGAATTATACGGGTTTGAATTATACGGGTTTGAATTATACGGGTTTGAATTATACGGGTTTGAATTATACGGGTTTGAATTATACGGGTTTGAATTATACGGGTTTTGAATTATACGGGTTTGAATTATAAGGGTTTGAATTATAAGGGTTTGAATTATAAGGGTTTGAATTATACGGGTTTGAATTATACGGGTTTGAATTATACGGGTTTGAATTATAAGGGTTTGAATTATACGGGTTTGAATTATAAGGGTTTGAATTATACGGGTTTGAATTATACGGGTTTGAATTATACGGGTTTGAATTATACGGGTTTGAATTATACGGGTTTGAATTATACGGGTTTGAATTATACGGGTTTGAATTATACGGGTTTGAATTATAAGGGTTTGAATTATAAGGGTTTGAATTATAAGGGTTTGAATTATACGGGTTTGAATTATACGGGTTTGAATTATACGGGTTTGAATTATAAGGGTTTGAATTATAAGGGTTTGAATTATAAGGGTTTGAATTATACGGGTTTGAATTATACGGGTTTGAATTATACGGGTTTTAATTATATGGGTTTGAATTATAAGGGTTCGAATTATACGGGTTCGAATTATACGGGTTCGAATTATACGGGTTCGAATTATACGGGTTCGAATTATACGGGTTTGAATGATACGGGTTTGAATTATAAGGGTTTGAATTATACGGGTTTGAATTATACGGGTTTGAATGATACGGGTTTGAATGATACGGGTTTGAATTATAAGGGTTTGAATTATACGGGTTTGAATGATACGGGTTTGAATGATACGGGTTTGAATGATACGGGTTTGAATGATACGGGTTTGAATTATAAGGGTTTGAATTATACGGGTTTGAATGATACGGGTTTGAATGATACGGGTTTGAATGATACGGGTTTGAATTATACGGGTTTGAATTATACGGGTTCGAATTAAGAAAGGGTTCACTCTAAGTTGACATCAGCAATCGTGACTGAATCCTGAAGTCATGCTGTAATGTATGACTTAATGTTGAATAGAGACACCCATACAACTGGTCAAAATAAACACACATATAAAAGATATAAAGAAAGCTGTGAGGTAATTTCAGTGTGGCAGACAGAGCCATAGATCACTGGTTGAGATGTCGTGTGTGCCGAAGACATTATCACGGTACCAAAGACAGGCATAACATAGTAGTAACCCCTCACGCCCAGATCTTTCCTTTGCTATATAAAATGGTCTGTTGTTAGCCATAAAATTACGAAAAGTCACTGAATATACCAAATTAGTTAGTGGACAAAGGTACTAAACAGGTTATAGCTATAAAATATTGATTATAATTCATTAAAAAAAGTCTAATGGTACCCAAATTACAATGGAAATAACGTTCTGGGTCTCAAAGGGTTACTATATGGGACACAATAAGCTTGACTCCACCCTAGAAAAACAGAATTAGGTAAGAACACACACACGCACACACACTAACCTTGTATAATGATGTAAGTACTAGACTGCTTTCACCATCTCCAGTACAACTCTTCTCCCTGTAGGATGTGTCTCCTCCCAGCCTCTTGACGGCATCATGGCACACACAGGAACTAGGAACAGCACACACACACACACACACACACGCAAACACATACACACACACACACACAGACAACAACCCCCCTCCCAACACACACACACACAGACAACCCCCCCCCAACACACACACACACACACAGACAACCCCCCCCCAACACACACACACACACAGACAACCCCCCCCCAACACACACACACACAGACAACCCCCCCAACACACACACACACAGACACACCCCCCCCCAGCACACACACACACAGACAACAACCCCCCACCCCACAACACACACACACACACACACACAGACAACCCCCCCCCCCCCCCACAGCACACACACACACACACCAGTACTCCATAGTGTAGTGGTTAGCACACTTGGGTCACAACAGAGAAATCCCGGGTTTGATCCCTGGGCGGAGCAGAGAAAGATGGGCAGTCTCCTTAGAACCCGAGCCCCTGTCCACCCAGCAGTGAATGGGTACCGGGTGTTTGCCGGAGTTTGTGACCCGCCTGCCACAGCGGGGAGCTAAACGGAGGCAAACCCATGAACCCCAAACCCGGCTTCCCCCAACAACCATTAAAGAATGAAACAGTCCGAGACAATATAAAATGCAGCTATGGAGACGGGGCCATAGGAGTGTAGCTCAGGCCCTGTAAAATACAACTAGGTAAACACACCCACACACACACACCAACCAGCAAACATCCTTCACTCCTTCCTATGCCTGATAATGTTCACTACATATCTGGTGTCTCCAATTAACACCAGATTATAAGGTTCTAGTGTACTACAGGTTGAAGTTCCCAAACTCGGGAGCAGCGCTGAGCCGAGTAATGAAATTTTCTGACTTTTAGAACGTAGATATATTAAGGGGAAAAAAAGCATGAAAATCACATGAAAAAAATCAAGGGAAAAAATTATTTGGATTCTATGGATTCCTGGACGTTTGGGAGCCATAATACCAATAACAGACCTGTAGAAGTACACAAAATAACAGTGTACACAACTCTACAGTCACAACACCACTGAACAATAACAACAAACAAATCGGCGGGAGAAACCAAGCGGCCTAGTGTGGTGGCACCCAGCGGCCGACCCGGCAACTACGCGCCGGGTTTTGGGTGTTCTGCCGTGTTTTGGAAAATCCAGAACCATAGCCGAGTTTTGGGTGTTGCCGAGTCTTGGGATGCCGAGTTTGGGAACTTCAACCTGTACAAGCATGCAAATCTACATCAAGACTAGTGTGTTGAGATTTTCCTACCATGAAAACCACAACTTAAGAATGTTTACTATAAGACGTGAAAGACACAACTTTGAATGTAGTAATATTTATTTTGCCCATTACTGTTTTGAGAGAAGGGTCAGTATTGGTGCTTCCCTCAACACTACTGGGCAGCAAAACCATGTTGGTATTAAAATGTTCAACCTCCAATATCAAAGACCACCCAACATAGGCTATGGTGGGACAACAAGTCGAAGTACAAGTCCTTCACCCACAAGGCATAACAAACACCGTGTCAAATCCTCGTGTATTGTAACATCAACTTCATACAAAATCGTTCGTTAGTGCGCAATACATTTCGTATGTATGCATTACACTGTGGGCCAATCCAATACTATAAAAATTTAATAAACTAAATCAAGGTTATAACAAAAAATATATATACAACTAATAGTGCAAAGGAAATAATTAAATAAAAGATAATAGGTTCCTAACATGTCAAACACCCGACACCCTCTACAGAACCAACAATGGTAATACTCAGGTAACAAGAAGGGAAAAGTTATAAGAAAATAAAGAACATACTGTCAATGTAAAAAAACCAACAATGGTAATACTCAGGTAACAAGAAGGGAAAAGTTATAAGAAAATAAAGAACATACTGTCAATGTAAAAAAACCAACAATGGTAATACTCAGGTAACAAGAAGGGAAAAGTTATAAGAAGATAAAGAACATACTGTCAGCGTAAAAAAACCAACAATGGTAATACTCAGGTAACAAGAAGGGAAAAGTTATAAGAAGATAAAGAACATACTGTCAGTGTAAAAAAACCAACAAGGTAATACTCAGGTAACAAGAAGGGAAAAGTTATAAGAAGATAAAGAAAAGAACATACTACTGTCAGTGTGCTAAACATACTTTCCTGTGACTCAATACCACCACCACCACACTAAGTAAGGTAGAGTAAGGAGAGGTACTAGTAGAGTAAGGAGAGGTACCAGTAGAGTAAGGAGAGGTACTAGTAGAGTAAGGAGAGGTACCAGTAGAGTAAGGAGAGGTACTAGTAGAGTAAGGAGAGGTGCCAGTAGAGTAAGGAGAGGTACCAGTAGAGTAAGGAGAGGTACCAGTAGAGTAAGGAGAGGTACCAGTAGAGTAAGGAGAGGTACTAGTAGAGTAAGGAGAGGTACTAGTAGAGTAAGGAGAGGTGCCAGTAGAGTAAGGAGAGGTACCAGTAGAGTAAGGAGAGGTACCAGTAGAGTAAGGAGAGGTACTAGTAGAGTAAGGAGAGGTGCCAGTAGAGTAAGGAGAGGTACCAGTAGAGTAAGGAGAGGTACTAGTAGAGTAAGGAGAGGTACTAGTAGAGTAAGGAGAGGTACTAGTAGAGTAAGGAGAGGTACTAGTAGAGTAAGGAGAGGTACTAGTAGAGTAAGGAGAGGTACTAGTAGAGTAAGGAGAGTACCAGTAGAGTAAGGAGAGGTACCAGTAGAGTAAGGAGAGGTACTAGTAGAGTAAGGAGAGGTACCAGTAGAGTAAGGAGAGGTACTAGTAGAGTAAGGAGAGTACTAGTAGAGTAAGGAGAGTACCAGTAGAGTAAGGAGAGGTACTAGTAGAGTAAGGAGAGGTACTAGTAGAGTAAGGAGAGTACTAGTAGAGTAAGGAGAGTACCAGTAGAGTAAGGAGAGGTACTAGTAGAGTAAGGAGAGTACCAGTAGAGTAAGGAGAGGTACCAGTAGAGTAAGGAGAGGTACTAGTAGAGTAAGGAGAGGTACTAGTAGAGTAAGGAGAGGTACCAGTAGAGTAAGGAGAGGTACTAGTAGAGTAAGGAGAGGTACCAGTAGAGTAAGGAGAGGTGCCAGTAGAGTAAGGAGAGGTGCCAGTAGAGTAAGGAGAGGTACTAGTAGAGTAAGGAGAGGTACTAGTAGAGTAAGGAGAGGTACCAGTAGAGTAAGGAGAGGTACTAGTAGAGTAAGGAGAGGTACTAGTAGAGTAAGGAGAGGTACCAGTAGAGTAAGGAGAGGTACTAGTAGAGTAAGGAGAGGTACCAGTAGAGTAAGGAGAGGTACTAGTAGAGTAAGGAGAGGTACTAGTAGAGTAAGGAGAGGTACTAGTAGAGTAAGGAGAGTACTAGTAGAGTAAGGAGAGGGACTAGTAGAGTAAGGAGAGGTACTAGTAGAGTAAGGAGAGGTACTAGTAGAGTAAGGAGAGTACTAGTAGAGTAAGGAGAGGTACCAGTAGAGTAAGGAGAGGTACTAGTAGAGTAAGGAGAGGTACTAGTAGAGTAAGGAGAGGTACCAGTAGAGTAAGGAGAGGTACTAGTAGAGTAAGGAGAGGTACTAGTAGAGTAAGGAGAGGTACTAGTAGAGTAAGGAGAGGTACTAGTAGAGTAAGGAGAGGTACTAGTAGAGTAAGGAGAGGTACTAGTAGAGTAAGGAGAGGTACTAGTAGAGTAAGGAGAGGTACCAGTAGAGTAAGGAGAGTACTAGTAGAGTAAGGAGAGGTACTAGTAGAGTAAGGAGAGGTGCCAGTAGAGTAAGGAGAGGTACTAGTAGAGTAAGGAGAGTACTAGTAGAGTAAGGAGAGTACTAGTAGAGTAAGGAGAGGTACCAGTAGAGTAAGGAGTACTAGTAGAGTAAGGAGAGGTGCCAGTAGAGTAAGGAGAGGTACTAGTAGAGTAAGGAGAGGTACTAGTAGAGTAAGGAGAGGTACTAGTAGAGTAAGGAGAGTACTAGTAGAGTAAGGAGAGGTACTAGTAGAGTAAGGAGAGTACTAGTAGAGTAAGGAGAGGTACTAGTAGAGTAAGGAGAGGTACCAGTAGAGTAAGGAGTACTAGTAGAGTAAGGAGAGGTGCCAGTAGAGTAAGGAGAGGTACTAGTAGAGTAAGGAGAGGTACTAGTAGAGTAAGGAGAGGTACCAGTAGAGTAAGGAGTACTAGTAGAGTAAGGAGAGGTACCAGTAGAGTAAGGAGAGGTACTAGTAGAGTAAGGAGAGGTACTAGTAGAGTAAGGAGAGGTTCTAGTAATGTCAGTCAGTAATCACTTCTAACATATAATCCTGGTTACAATTGTGATAATAGTTGTAATTCGATAGTAATAGTAATGCAAGTTAGTATAGATGTTAGAAGTGATGACTGACTGACACTAGTAGCAGAAAGTATGTAAGACAGGAGAGAAACGTTTGCTAGTATCAATCTAATTTACTCATGCCTAAAACAGAAGGGTCTCCATTTTGCTTGAGTTCATCTATCCTACTATTGCACACTCCATCCCTACCTATATCCTTATCCCTCTCCTCTCCCTCAACCTTTATCCTGCACACTCCATCCCTCTCCTCTCCCTCTCTGTCCTGCACACTCCATCCCCTCAGTCCACAATCCCTTCTTCATCTCAAGTATTTCCCCAGTCCTGTCTCATTGATAAACTCTCGAACACTCGCCTTTCTTCCTATCTTTAACACCTTCCTGTAGTTAAACCTTCAAGAATAGAGTATCAAAACACCTCTAGAACTAACTGATTTCTGTCTTTTAAAAGTTATGTTATCTAGATTTTCAGAAGCTATCACATATTGGGTGAGCGCTTTCTTTTTTCAAGTCGTAACCCTCGGCCAGTCTCTTTCCCCTGTCATGAAAATTAATGAATAAACAAGCTAGAGAAAACCAAAAGATGAATATGCATGATAGGGTAATCCTACATGGCTGTGACGCACCATCAGTCACTGCCGGCCAACCAGCCTCACTTAATTGCCTCAGAATATTTTTGTCGCCTATGGTGTAAAAACAATATCACAGTGCCCGAATATCACAAGGTATTACTAAGGGTGATTCATCTATCTATTGATGAAATAATCCAACAGAGTGAGAACACAGCAAGGCTATGACCAGGCAGGCGGCACCCAAACATGGCCCAGGATTCTTGGACTCAATCTTCTCATTTCATTAATAAACAAAATGTGATTCGTATCTTCATGAAATCTTGTGATATTTCAACATTTTCATGAGATCACATTATGGTTCAAGAGTCTTAAGCCCCGTACACATTGCCACTCACCACCGTCGGCGCTGCCCGTCGCTGCTTGCCGAGTTCTGTGCATTCGGTTATATTTTGCTCGTCGGCATCCAGGCCACATTGCCACTTTTGAGTGACGAACACTCGATCGACGGGAAGCGCCGACGGTGGTGAGTGGTGGTGTGTACGAGGCTTTATATCAAAGATGACAAAATCTCAGGAAATTGACGGAGACTCCCGGGATGAAGTGAGGCTTAGGGGACTGGAGGGTGACAGTGAGTATAGCGATGCACAGCCTTAAAATGGCCTGAAATATGAGGTGCAGAATCACTGTAACCTTAACCCTGACAAGGCAGGCGAGGGGCACTGCAGACTACCTACTACACAAACAACTACTACAGGGAGTGAAAAATGGTAAGTAGCAAAGCTTAATAATAAGGTTGGTCTGTCATAGACTACGTCACTAGATGCTCTGGTTCTTCATAGGGAAGAAGAGCATCTACAAAAAGGTGTGCCTCCCTAAGGTTGGGCCAAACACTGTCACCGGCCAGTACAGGAGTAGCGGCGACACCAAAATGTTGGCTACATAAAGGAAGGTACACTTATACCAAGTTTCCCTTTGCTTGGCTGTGCATTGAAATCTTAAATGTAAGAACAATGAGAGTGATGCAGCCAGACATCCCACCTCCTCATGGGGTGATGGGGGGGGCAAGACCAAGGACAGGGTGGTCATGACAACAACAACAATCTGACCTCCGCTCTACAACTGTCCTGAAATCCTGGCTGTGACTGAGGGGATGATGAGGGTGCACTATTTTGTCCGGGTCGTGGTCGTTTCGCCTCAAGATTCCTGGGCCTAAACATCTTACGGCCTAAACTCCAAATGGCCGAAAGTTGCGACGGCCTGACTGGATCACGGGCGAAAAAAATGCGGCCTGACAGTCCTGAAATCTTTTGTCCTGCATGAATATGAGATGGAGCTATAATTATAAAGACTCTGATCTGACTCTGTAGATTGAGTATTGAACAAATGAGTGGCGTTGCAGAGAGTAGTGTGACAAAATCCTACATCCAGCAATACTCTGATAGCCACCAAACACTAGGGAAATATTGATGAAATTCTTGTTCACGGAGATGGACGTCCCATTCCCTGCTTTGAACAAGGAGGGAAGAACTACGCTAACCATGAAAATGACGATGAAGGTGATGATTTCAAGCTCTCAGAATACAAAGTGAATAGCAATAAAAACACGGTATCACAAAGCTAGGGTCTACAGCCAACATGACTAGATAGAGTTCACAATAGTTACATTACAGCATCAGAGAAGTAACGGTCCTTCACAAGGCGACATACTTCACGTATCACAACTATCTTACAAGGAGTAACTTCATCAATATACAAGCTTGTCATCCTGCATACAAGCCTATTACTCCATCAACAACATACCTTGAACAAGAATTAAGACTTGTGACTCAGTGATGATGCTAATGTCCTTGTTTCTACCTCCCATTGAGTAAGGTTTTCAGCCTTGTGAGCCCTGCGTCAATCACCGCACACACCGCCGCTGCTCTGGCCGTCATCGGGACACAGAACGCTCAATGTCCTCGTCCATCCAGGCCTCACAGGAACTCCGGAACTCTTGAATGAAGTTGTATTGCTGAAAGGGAGAAAAAAGGTAAATAGAAATTCATCTTACTCAGCAGCCTTTCTTAAGATACCTCAATGTTATGTCTCCCTATCTACATATAGCTTTCATGTCTTGTTCACTCAGGAAACATCCCGCACAGACGGATGAATAATTCTTGAATGAAGTTGTATTGCTGAAAGGAAAAAACACAAAACATAAATCATTAGATACAGGTTGAAGTTCCCAAACTCGGCAACCTCGGGACCAGCGCCGAGCCGAGTAATGGAATTTTCCGACTTTTAGAACGTAGATATATTAATTGGAAAAAAAGCATGAAAATCACATGAAAAAAATTAAGGTAGTTAGATAATCCCTCCCTACCCCGAAACTAGGTCACTGAGTCCATTATAATGTGGTGAGGGTGACGAAATTATTCTAAAAAGAGGATTTTATACTTCAATATGTAGGAAAAAAGCTATATTTCACCGATAAGAAACCCAGCGGCCTAGTGTGGTGGCACCCAGCGGCCGACCCGGCAACTACGCGCCGGGTTTTGGGTGTTCTGCCGTGTTTTGGAAAATCCGGAACCATAGCCGAGTTTTGGGTGTTGCCGAGTCTTGGGATGCCGAGTTTGGGAACTTCAACCTGTACTCACTTTACATACCTTAATACCTTGACCTACATACACAGTGACAGACAATAATAAGCTCACTGTATTTTATAAGATCTTATCAATTTGTCGTAACTCCCAGCTCAAGTATACCTCCCTGGGATTGTGTCTGCTAGTGTAACAGCAAGGCTTAACCCCTTCACGCCCAGCTCTTTCCTCGGCTATAAAAAATTGTCTGTTGTCGAGCCATAAAATAACGAAAAGTAACTGAATATACCAAATGAGTTAGTGGACAAGGATACTAAACAGGTCATAGCTATAAAATATTGCTTATAGTCACTAAAAATTGTCTGATGGTACCCAAATTACAATGGAAATTACGCTCTGGGCCTCAAGGGGTTATTGCCTTTTTAACCCCTTGAGCCCCACCAAAAATGTATAATTTTGTAACGCCCAGACCCGTTAATTTTTACCTTTTTTCTCATGGAAATATGTTAAACTCACATAATTATACAGCCAAATTCCCAACATCCGACTTGTCCAAACAACCGACTTTTTTCACCACCACATTGTGTCTTGTTTTGGCCATTTATTTTACTTCGTTTTTTTAAGTTCTTAGAAAACATTGATTTGTGGCTTTATTTATGCATGAATTTTACTTTCGCGTATACCACTGGATCGGCCTTCAAGAGCTGCATCTTTTATGTTCTATACCATTTTGTCCTTACGTTTATGGTTACTGTGATATCCGAACATCTCTACATCTCTATTCCAATTATCCGACCTACCTTCGGTCCCCCCAAGGTCGGATAATTAATACTTAGCTGTAACACGTAAACCCCAAAAATTAACTCATCATAGCCATTTAGTAATCAATAGGGGAGGGGTCACATTCTGACTCACCCTGTGTGTGAATATTGAAGCGCTTTGATCCTTATGTACGGAGATACAAGGTTGGAAAGTGGGTCTGTACGGGATAAGATACTGTAACCCCTTCACGCCCAGATCTTTCCTTGGCTATATAAAATTGTCTGTTGTTAGCCATGAAATTACAAAAAGTAACTGAATATACCAAATTAGTTAGTGGAGTGGGTAACCTCGTATTTCTTGAAAGAGGTGTTACTGTGAACAGTGAGCGATATTTAGACATCCTGCATGACAATCTTGAAACCTGCTACGACAAGTGTAGGGCAGAAACTTTTATGCAGGACGGTGCCCCTTGTCACAGGGCAAACGTTGTCAAGGAATGGTTGGCTGTGTGTGCTATCGATTGCTTTGACTGGCCTCCTAATAGTCCTGACTTGAACCCAATAGAAAATCTTTGGTCCATAATGAAAAGGAAGCTTCAAGAAGTGGACACTAGTTCATTGGCGAAGTTAAAAGTTGCACTGTTAAAATTGTGGGAGGAACTATCAAAGGAGCTTCTTCAAAAACTTGCAGACTCTTTACCTAACAGACTGCAGGATGTTATAGAGAGGAAAGGGAATGCAATCAAGTACTGGGATACCGGTAAGTTACAGTTTCTTGAGTTTTAATGTTTTACGAATATTTTGTTGCATTTTGAGCGAGCGTGTCACTGACGGCATCAGCAAGTCCGACCGCCACAACATTTGGTGGCCACTGTACTATGTCACTATAATATTAATACTCTGCCACCTTATGTCACTATAATATTAATACTCTGCCACCTTATGTCACTATAATATTAATACTCTGCCACCTTATGTCACTATAATATTAATACTCTGCCACCTTACGTCACTATAATATTAATACTCTGCCACCTTATGTCACTATAATATTAATACTCTGCCACCTTACGTCACTGTAATATTAACACACTGACCTTGACTGTCTGCACTGCCCTGGCGCCCCTCAGCTCCCTCAGGATGAATATGGTCTGGTCAGGCGTGAGGGAGTTGTCAAAGTACTGCAGCAGACAGGAGGCCATCACACAGGCACGCCCCAACCCACCCATGCAGCTGTAACCAAGAAGAAAGGAACATTTTGAGAAGATTTCTATGACTTAATCACAAAGATACAGAAAACTTTGATTATAGAAATAGATACAGAGATAAATAAGAGATACAAGATAAGATAAGAGATAAGATAAGAGATACGAGATAAGATATAGAGATAAGATAAGATATAGATAAGATAAGATATAGAGATAAGATAAGAGATAAGAGATAAGATATAGAGATAAGATAAGATATAGAGATAAGATAAGATATAGAGATAAGATAAGAGATACGAGATAAGATATAGATAAGATAAGAGATACGAGATAAGCTATAGAGATAAGATAAGAGATACAAGATAAGAAGATAAGATATAGATAAGATAAGATATAGAGATAAGATAAGATAAGAGATACAAGATAAGATAAAGATAAGAAGATAAGATATAGAGATAAGATATAGAAATAGATACATAGATATAGAAAGCTTCAATGCTTCTGTGTTGTGTCTATGAACAAAATAGACTTACCAGTATTACGTCCTACAGTACCTACCCCCCCCTTGCAACATCTTATGGGCATTGTCACAGTAACCTAGGCCATCAGTAATACTTGAAATAAAGCCATGAACTCTATCTTATAACGGGTGTAGCTGATTGTGTTTTTCATTGATATACAAGACACTATAAGGCACTATATATAGTCCCTTATAGTGTCTTGTATAGCAATGAAAAGCAATAGACTTTCATATATTCTGGCATAATGGACCAATGTGTCAGAGTGGACATTGTGGACGGAAGAATTAGTGTAATATAAACGACGTCGGCGCTGAATATATAAATGATACATACTTATTACGTTTAACGCCTATATTTTATAACATATTAACCTATTTTAATTGTGGTAAATATATACAAAAATTTGAGGTGTTCAGTTTTCAAGGGGTTGAATCAATTTTGTACAGTTGTGGCCATGTATTGTTGTGACTGTGAAATGATCATAATATCTGCAGCTTTTTGGTAATAATATTCTATACAATATAGTACAATTGTGCCTTCACTATTCACTGCAACCAAAGTGATCAAAGACAATCTCAATTTTTGTGCTGTGAGACAATGATGGCCTAGGTTACTGTGAAAATGCCCTTATATCCTCCATAACTAAACAAAATATCACAAACCCCTTCACGCAATACCACCTCACCAGCCACCACAACACACAACACACTTAAGAACATAAGAAAATAAGGAAGCTACAAGAGGCTGGGAGACCTACACGTGGTAGTTCCTGTTACTTAACACTACCTACATCCACCTTTCATCCCCATCCATGAATTTAGGGATGGGGATGGCTGAGTCCATTCCAATCATTTACCATCCTATTTGTGAACCAGTTTTTCCGTATTTCTTTATTAAATCTACGCTTTTCCATCTTGAATCCGTTACTTACTGTATACGAATCAAGCAACACAAGACTGAGTATCTACATTACGTCCCAGCCACCACCACACACACACACACCACCACAACACACACACCACCACAACACACACACACACACCACCACAACACACACACCACCACACAACACACACACCACCACACACACACACACCACCACACACACACACCACCACAACACACACACAAAACACTGTAAAGAATACCCCCTCACCAGCCACACACACAAAACACAGTAAAGAATACCACCTCACCAGCCACACACACACAAAACACAGTAAAGAATACCCCCTCACCAGCCACACACACACACACAAAACACTCTAAAGAATACCCCCTCACCAGCCACACACACAAAACACAGTAAAGAATACCACCTCACCAGCCACACACACACAAAACACAGTAAAGAATACCCCCTCACCAGCCACACACACACACACAAAACACTCTAAAGAATACCACCTCACCAGCCACACACACACAAAACTCACTGTATCAGAATCTTGCGTTTCTTCTCCAGGGCCATCCTCACCAGGTCCACGATGGCCATGACGGTAGCGGTGGGTGGCGCGAGGCCGTCCAGCACGGGATGGTGGTGCACGGCCAGGCCCCGCGCCGAGTACTCCGGCATGAGATGGGGCACGCGGTACTTGCGCAGCTCACCCTTGGTCACCAACACCACCACATCCAGGATGCCAAGGTCCGTCAACTTGTCTGTGGAAGGAAATGTTTACCGTTTGTGACTTATTTACCTCACCCTGTATCATCGGCGTAGGTAGGCCCGGGCATTGAGGTCTGTAGCCCCCGATGTTTGATGGATAGCCCCGGATCTGAAATAGCCTTTTTCGCTTTTACAAATATAAGATAAGCTCTGACTGGGGCCAACACAAAATTATAGTTAGAAACAAGAGATTTGGTTAGATGTTACTTGGCATATGATGATATTTTTTTTTTTTTTGGGGGGGGGGGTTTTGGGTTTTTTTTGAAGGCATCCTTTTTATGAGTAGGACATGAGAGAGGCGGAGAGAACAGAGGAGATGAGGAGTGCATGGCAGAGGAGACACCAATAGACCTGGAGGGCAGTGGGGAGGTAAAGAAGAGAATATCAGATGGACAAGACAGTTATCAGTTTTATCACAGTTCAAAAGGAGCCTTTGATATGTCACCCACAACACAAGCAGAAGTTACAAGACCGAGGTGGGTCAGATTTCCGTATTGAACAAAGCATCGGGAATATACAATCTACAGGACTGCTTCATCACGCCAAAGCTCTCTTTTTCTTATCCTGCTGATGTAAATAAAAATAATAACGAAGTTGAACCCCGACTCAGATTGTCTTGATCTGATTTTACTTTCCTGTTTTGAAGTTATCCTACGCCAATGACTGACTGGAGCCTTTTGTTAGAGCACAGTGTCTCACATCATACATTCATTGTACTCATAAACAAATTGAAAACTATCTGGTAACAATCTGGTAACAATCAACCCTGCTAGCTGCCAGTCTCCATAAAAACCCTGCTAGCTGCCAGTCTCCATAAAAACCCTGCTAGCTGCCAGTCTCCATAAAAACCCTGCTAGCTGCCAGTCTCCATAAAAACCCTGCTAGCTGCCAGTCTCCATAAAAACCCTGCTAGCTGCCAGTCTCCATAAAAACCCTGCTAGCTGCCAGTCTCCATAAAAACCCTGCTAGCTGCCAGTCTCCATAAAAACCCTGCTAGCTGCCAGTCTCCATAAAAACCCTGCTAGCTGCCAGTCTCCATAATAGTAACAGAATAATGTATTGATGATTACTGTTTGGGTGAGTGTTCGTAAGACTGTACATAACTTATGGAGACCTGTGAGTGCTGTTTCAGTGAGATAGATAGAATAAGCTGGGCTGGGCTGGGCTGAGTCCCCAATGTATCAAGGTCCTAAATTCCGCCCCTGCTCGTATCAACAACACCATCACACAAATGTTGAGTCTATGAAACATTTACATCACAAAATAAAAAAAATTCTTTCTATTTTTGTCGATTTCTAAGCCATTACTGTCAGAAAACAAACACACCTTCCTTCATAAAGCAAGGTTATAGACGCTCAAGGAACATATCCCCATTCAGCCCTTGTTTTAATACCTATGCAATACAAGAATGTAATATACGAGTGTGCCCCAAGGCTTCTCATAGCATTGCAAGCACACTGTACTGACATAGACACCATCGCCTCATCATCGTTCTGTTTAACGTCAGATTTTCCCACAACGTCTCATGAGGTTAGACGGCCGATGATGCGCTTCCAACTATCTCCATCCCTTGCCTCCACTGCACACACACATCCATGCCATGAGGGATAGGCAGGCATGGATTAATGGCAATACTTATTCTATCTATCTCACTGAAACAGAACTATTAGGACTCCATAAGTTATGTACAGTCTTAGGAACACTCACCCAAACAGTAATTATCAATACATTATTCTGTTACTAATTTTTGTTATGGAGACTGGCAGCTAGCAGGGTTTTTATGGAGACTGGCAGCTAGCAGGGTTTTTATGGAGACTGGCAGCTAGCAGGGTTTTTATGGAGACTGGCAGCTAGCAGGGTTTTTATGGAGACTGGCAGCTAGCAGGCTTTTTATGGAGACTGGCAGCTAGCAGGCTTTTTATGGAGACTGGCAGCTAGCATGGTTTTTATGGAGACTGGCAGCTAGCAGGGTTTTTATGGAGACTGGCAGCTAGCAGGGTTTTTATGGAGACTGGCAGCTAGCAGGGTTTTTATGGAGACTGGCAGCTAGCAGGCTTTTTATGGAGACTGGCAGCTAGCAGGCTTTTTATGGAGACTGGCAGCTAGCAGGGTTTTTATGGAGACTGGCAGCTAGCAGGCTTTTTATGGAGACTGGCAGCTAGCAGGGTTTTTATGGAGACTGGCAGCTAGCAGGCTTTTTTATGGAGACTGGCAGCTAGCAGGGTTTTTATGGAGACTGGCAGCTAGCAGGGTTTTTATGGAGACTGGCAGCTAGCAGGGTTTTTATGGAGACTGGCAGCTAGCAGGGTTTTTATGGAGACTGGCAGCTAGCAGGCTTTTTATGGAGACTGGCAGCTAGCAGGCTTTTTATGGAGACTGGCAGCTAGCAGGGTTTTTATGGAGACTGGCAGCTAGCAGGGTTTTTATGGAGACTGGCAGCTAGCAGGCTTTTTATGGAGACTGGCAGCTAGCAGGGTTTTTATGGAGACTGGCAGCTAGCAGGCTTTTTATGGAGACTGGCAGCTAGCAGGGTTTTTATGGAGACTGGCAGCTAGCAGGGTTTTTATGGAGACTGGCAGCTAGCAGGGTTTTTATGGAGACTGGCAGCTAGCAGGCTTTTTATGGAGACTGGCAGCTAGCAGGGTTTTTATGGAGACTGGCAGCTAGCAGGCTTTTTATGGAGACTGGCAGCTAGCAGGGTTTTTATGGAGACTGGCAGCTAGCAGGGTTTTATGGAGACTGGCAGCTAGCAGGCTTTTTATGGAGACTGGCAGCTAGCAGGGTTTTTATGGAGACTGGCAGCTAGCAGGGTTTTTATGGAGACTGGCAGCTAGCAGGGTTTTTATGGAGACTGGCAGCTAGCAGGGTTTTTATGGAGACTGGCAGCTAGCAGGCTTTTTATGGAGACTGGCAGCTAGCAGGGTTTTTATGGAGACTGGCAGCTAGCAGGCTTTTTATGGAGACTGGCAGCTAGCAGGGTTTTTATGGAGACTGGCAGCTAGCAGGGTTTTTATGGAGACTGGCAGCTAGCAGGGTTTTTATGGAGACTGGCAGCTAGCAGGCTTTTTATGGAGACTGGCAGCTAGCAGGGTTTTTATGGAGACTGGCAGCTAGCAGGCTTTTTATGGAGACTGGCAGCTAGCAGGCTTTTTATGGAGACTGGCAGCTAGCAGGGTTTTTATGGAGACTGGCAGCTAGCAGGGTTTTTATGGAGACTGGCAGCTAGCAGGCTTTTTATGGAGACTGGCAGCTAGCAGGGTTTTTATGGAGACTGGCAGCTAGCAGGGTTTTTATGGAGACTGGCAGCTAGCAGGGTTTTTATGGAGACTGGCAGCTAGCAGGGTTTTTATGGAGACTGGCAGCTAGCAGGCTTTTTATGGAGACTGGCAGCTAGCAGGGTTTTTATGGAGACTGGCAGCTAGCAGGCTTTTTATGGAGACTGGCAGCTAGCAGGGTTTTTATGGAGACTGGCAGCTAGCAGGGTTTTTATGGAGACTGGCAGCTAGCAGGGTTTTTATGGAGACTGGCAGCTAGCAGGCTTTTTATGGAGACTGGCAGCTAGCAGGGTTTTTATGGAGACTGGCAGCTAGCAGGCTTTTTATGGAGACTGGCAGCTAGCAGGCTTTTTATGGAGACTGGCAGCTAGCAGGCTTTTTATGGAGACTGGCAGCTAGCAGGGTTTTTATGGAGACTGGCAGCTAGCAGGCTTTTTATGGAGACTGGCAGCTAGCAGGCTTTTTATGGAGACTGGCAGCTAGCAGGGTTTTTATGGAGACTGGCAGCTAGCAGGGTTTTTATGGAGACTGGCAGCTAGCAGGCTTTTTATGGAGACTGGCAGCTAGCAGGCTTTTAGTTACTTCTTTTTTTATACCCTTGGCCAATCCATTTTTCATGTCGAATTATTTTATTTTTTTAATCACAATAGCTAATAGAAGACTACACCATTTACAGCTGGTAGGTAACACTTACTGAGGTCCATGCTGAGGTTGTGGTGAATGTTTCTGAAGCGACAGCCAGGCAGACCACTGAGGGCCACACTGTGAGGGCAGCCCATGAAGGACATGTCCAGCCTGGGGGAGGGAGGCACAGTGTTAGAAGGGGGGTGCAGGTCACTATAGCCCCCTAAGGAATGTTATGCAGCCACAGCAGTAATAGAAATAAAGAGTACAGGTTATAATCACAGAATAAGGCCAAGCAAAAAAGTATTGTTGATCTCCAGCAAATCTCACAGAAAAGCTGATAATAATACATGACTCCTATAACTTTACTTTTGATTATACAGTAGCAGTTCATTTATACACTACAGGTTGAAGTTCCCAAACTCGGCAACCTTGGGACCAGCGCCGAGCCGAGTAATGGAATTTTCCGACTTTTAGAACGTAGATATATTAAGGGGGAAAAAGCCATCCAACTTCTTCAAAAGGTCAATTTTCTCAGAAATAGTTAACACATTGTTCTTCCTTTTCTTTTCACTTCCACCAGTAGGTGTTCCTGGACGTTTGGGAGCCATAATACCAATAACAGACCTGTAGAAGTACACAAAATAACAGTGTACACAACTCTACAGTCACAACACCACTGAACAATAACAACAAACAAATCGGCGGGAGAAACCAAGCGGCCTAGTGTGGTGGCACCCAGCGGCCGACCCGGCAACTACGCGCCAGGTTTTGGGTGTTCTGCCGTGTTTTGGAAAATCCGGAACCATAGCCGAGTTTTGGGTGTTGCCGAGTCTTGGGATGCCGAGTTTGGGAACTTCAACCTGTACTAATAAAGCCAACACTACATGTCTACTCTGCAATGACCTAACACATAAAACTGTACAGGTCATCCACATAGCCTAATGGTCTAATGGTCTTCTCAATAAACTGCAAAGAAGAGCTACTTGTAAGTCAGGTAAGTGTGCTTGTACTCACCAGTCCACCTTGAGTGTTTGGAGGGCGGCCTGGCTGGACTCATCATCTGAATCAGAGGAGTCAAACATTCTATAATCTGCAAACACATAACATCATCCATCACCGCCTGTACAGTCAAGGCCAACGCAGCTCTCATGTCCAACAACAACACAGAGTAAATATATAAATAAATATATAGATGCAAAAGTTAGTGCGGAGTCAATAGGGAGTTTTAAAAGGAGGCTAGATAATTTCATGGATGGGGATGAAAGGTGGATGTAGGTAGTGTTAAGTGACAGGAACTACCACGTGTAGGTCTCGCAGCCTCTTGTAGCTTCCTTATTTTCTTATAAGTCCTGATTGGAACGTACTGAATAGACAGGTAGTTAGTGTGAAGTCATTAGGGAGTTTTAAAAGGACGCTAGATAATTTCATGGATGGGGATGAAAGGTGGATGTAGGTAGTGTTAAGTGACAGGAACTACCACGTGTAGGTCTCGCGGCCTCTTGTAGCTTCCTTATGTTCTTATGTTCTTTATAAGTCCTGATTGGAACGTACTGAATAGACAGGTAGTTAGTGCAAAGTCATTAGGGAGATTTAAAAGGAGGCTAGATAATTTCATGGATGGGGATGAAAGGTGGATGTAGGTAGTGTTAAGTGACAGGAACTACCACGTGTAGGTCTCGCGGCCTCTTGTAGCTTCCTTGTTTTCTTATGTTCTAAAAAAGAAGCTAACACTGAACCAGAAGCCAGGACCACACAGCCCCTGGGTCTCCCTGACTGCTTGCTGCATTGACGTCAAGGATGTCACTCATCTTCTGACAAGGCAACACTATTTCTCCGCAAAAAAAGCAATATTTTTTAATTCTTGGGTTAGAGGCAATAATTGTGCTAAATAATTAAGCCAATATATTTGTAGTATTTTTGTAATATATAATCATGGTTGTTTCACGGTCTAAGGTTTGAGTCTAGCTTCATCCTAACATATTTTTTTATATTGCATTTTAATTTTGTTTCATTGGATTCCCATCATTGGCGGGGTTGATAAATTGTTACCCGGGGAGACCCAGGGAAGGTAACTGTGGTAACCCGGATGTCACACCAGCCCTGTGTCCCGGGGTAACGGGTCCTCACCCAGTGACACCCACCACAGGCTCAAAGGCTAATGCCACGGAGATGAGCACCGAGGCCATGTGCAGCATAGCGTGTGCCCCATCTTTACCCTTACCAAAACACTGGGTATTATACTAGTGTTTGCCCAGACTCCCCCTCGCCCACAAAACAAGCTTGGGGACCTGGGGGAATGCGGGATATTTGGCTGGGGTACAAAATATGCGTCGCAACCACATAGTTTTTGAGTTATGGGTGTTGAAATAATTCCCAAGATCCAGGGAAAATTCATTGGATTTCTTCTTGAGTCCAGAGGCGTGTGAACCTGATGACCCTCACAGAATGATGACCGAAGTGTTGAGAAAGCCCCCCCCCCCAACCCCCCGCTAGGAGGTTAGGTTAGATTTGTTTAGGTTAGGTTATATTTGGTTAGGTTAGGGTAGGTTATATTTGGTTAGGTTAGATGGTGCCCAGCCTACAGTAATGAAAGAAAGAAAAGTGTGAGGCTACAACAACCTTACCTAGAGGAGGAAGAGGATATAGTGGGGGAGTATTTGTTACCTAGAGGAGGAAGAGGATATAGTGGGGGAGTATTTGTTACCTAGAGGAGGAAGAGGATATAGTGGGGGAGTATTTGTTACCTAGAGGAGGAAGAGGATATAGTGGGGGAGTATTTGTTACCTAGAGGAGGAAGAGGATATAGTGGGGGAGTATTTGTTACCTAGAGGAGGAAGAGGCTATAGTGGGGGAGTATTTGTTACCTAGAGGAGGAAGAGGATATAGTGGGGGAGTATTTGTTACCTAGAGGAGGAAGAGGATATAGTGGGGGAGTATTTGTTACCTAGAGGAGGAAGAGGATATAGTGGGGGAGTATTTGTTACCTAGAGGAGGAAGAGGATATAGTGGGGGAGTATTTGTTACCTAGAGGAGGAAGAGGATATAGTGGGGGAGTATTTGTTACCTAGAGGAGGAAGAGGATATAGTGGGGGAGTATTTGTTACCTAGAGGAGGAAGAGGCTATAGTGGGGGAGTATTTGTTACCTAGAGGAGGAAGAGGATATAGTGGGGGAGTATTTGTTACTTAGAGGAGGAAGAGGATATAGTGGGGGAGTATTTGTTACCTAGAGGAGGAAGAGGATATAGTGGGGGAGTATTTGTTACCTAGAGGAGGAAGAGGATATAGTGGGGGAGTATTTGTTACCTAGAGGAGGAAGAGGATATAGTGGGGGAGTATTTGTTACTTAGAGGAGGAAGAGGATATAGTGGGGGAGTATTTGTTACTTAGAGGAGGAAGAGGCTATAGTGGGGGAGTATTTGTTACCTAGAGGAGGAAGAGGATATAGTGGGGGAGTATTTGTTACCTAGAGGAGGAAGAGGATATAGTGGGGGAGTATTTGTTCGGAGAGGGGAATGTGGAAGAAGCAAAAAGAACAATCAACAGTTTTTGGATGACCAGAGAAAATAAGAAGAAAGAAAAAGAAAGAAACTAATAAGATAGAATAAGAGAAGACAACTAATTAAAGACCCAGACAGCAAGAAGAAACACGTTAGGGAGAGCCGTTGAAAAAGGCCTGACTCCCGACCCACAACTGTACTGCACTGAACTGAGATTTGGTAAGGTTAGGTTAGATTTGGTTAGGTTAGCTTAGGTTAGGTTAGGTTACCGTAGATAACAGTGAAGTCGCCACCTGCAGTGAAGTCGCCAGGCGCCAAATATTACGAATTATAGCATCACTACTGATTTTTATGTGCCACTGAAGATGTTACACAGTAGTTTATATCATGACTGTATAATCTACCCTGTTTCAGCGTTGTTTTATGCTTTGTAGCTGCAAATATAACTGTTGTGCATTTTGCTTCTCACGTTTTTCTTCGCGCGATGACAGACAGTAAACAGTAGCTTTTCGGGCGGCAGGACACAGACTTGCCAGATCTTTCAAACTTGAATAGAATTTATTTTCACGTTGGCAGAGGAATTTTTATATATCCAAGCATCTTCTGCAGCTAATATATATAGAGACTTGTTTTACTTTACCTCTAATTTCCCTGAATTCCCCAGAGTGGCGACTCAACTGTTGGGTTAAAATACTAGCTGGCGACTTTACTGTAGTAGGTATAGTGAGGTCGCCACTCGGTTTTATTTTTGTCATTTGTTCATTTATAGCCCTAATATGACACAGATGAAGACACAAAATGACACAGACTTTCCAGATAGACCCTTCTAACTGTCCTGAAATCATGGATGTACAAATTAACTATTAACGCCCCACGTCTGTTCAAAAAACCCGTAAAACTGGCGATTTTGACTGTATCTACGGTAGGTTATCGTGGTAAAGCCCCCTGCTGGGTTTTGGTTAATTTTTTTAGGAAAAAAAAATTTCTCTGGATTGGGGGAAATTACCCTAGATCTGGGGAATTTTACCCCCCCCCCCCTACCACTCTTAAATGACGGGTTTCCGACGCAAATTTTTTTCCCCCCGAAAACCCCGCATTCCCCAGGTCCCCCAACCTTTTTTAGGGGAATGGGCGCCTGAAACACTAGACTTTTACCACAACACTGAAAAAAAACTGCGCGTTTGGGTTTACTTCCCTGACCTGACCTGACCTGACTACCTGTTCCTGCCATTTGCCATGTTCATATCGTTCGCCTTTGCTAGTATTCCTCCCCGATGCAGCAACACAGGTGACGTGATTTCATTAATATGTAGCACTGTAAATTCAACATCAACCCCTGGGAAAACTCGCGGTTAATATGGAGGAGAGTTTCACGTTCGTTTTCAGGACACCAACTACTTTTTCTTTGGCCCACAAAAGGTTTTTTGTTAAATGGTGCTAATTTTATTTTGCGAAAACCAAAAAAAAAAAAAAAAAATGTATTTTTGTGGTTAAAGTAATCGTCCAGCCATTTATCATTTCCCGATTTAATGCAATCAAATATACCCCCAAAAGAGTATATCAACAATACGTCGTCCTTTTTTTATCCATCAAGGGGCCCTTTTTAAATAATCCGCAATCAAAATCGCAAATTCCCCGGTTTTAAAAAACGCTCTCAAGGTTTTTCAGACGCTCGGCTCAGGCTTTGGGGACCAGCATCAGGGGGCTCATCTTCCCGCCTGATCAGAGAGAAAACCTAAACACAGAGATAAATATAGTATTGAGATATTTGGGTTTCTAAGTTTTTTTTTTCTATTGCCACATGCATGCACCTTTAGGGGCGCAAAAACAGCTGTGCCTTTGAAAAAGTTTGCAACGGGGAAAAGGGTGGCGGGGGTAGGTTACAGCCGATGTGTGTTGGGGAGCAGTTGGTTGAGAAAACGGTTGTACGAGGGGGGCTGGTGAAAGGGCTGGGGTGAGAGTGTGCAGCGCGACTAGTCGCCCACCCAGTGTGTGGGTTGGGACGCCCAGTGTGAGGGGGGCCTGTGTACACGGGGTGCTGGACAAGGGCGGCGCCCCCCCCGTAAGACAGTGACTCAGTCCAACACCATACCAGACCAGGTGGCCCTGTTAGACAGGGACGCCAGGACTGGCAGCAGCGGTGGACCACCACGACTGTGAGGCTTTGCCTCTTAACAAGACCAAGTAAACCAAGTAAACCAGTTGTGGAGTGGGCGTGCCCTGTGGTGAGAGACCCTGTGGTGGTGCGGCTGTCACACTTTCTGCTTCCCGCCCGCATATTTTCCAACTCTATGCTGTAGTTAATGCTAGTATGTGGTTTCCGAGTAATGACGTTTGACTGTAGCTCCAAAACTAACATAGGATTTTCTCGAAAGTACCTTCATTGTGATTCCCACACACACATGGTTTAACCTTTTTACCAATCCATGTTTTGGAGAAGTGCCAGGTCCTCCTGCTGAACCTCAGGCTCTGCTAACACCTGTTCATCCACCTCGTACTCGGGCTCAAACATATAGGATCCCATGACAATCTGAGGTTCGTTTTTCCTCATAGTATACGCGACCAGCGTCATTTCTTTCGGTGTCAGATTGAGCATCGTACTCTAGATCTGTCACAGCGACAGATTCACTGTCTGACACCGAAGTACAATCGCTCATCATAACATTTGCCGACAGGTGTCAGACAGTGTCTGCGGGCGTCCCTGTTCTGACGTCATCAATAACAGTCGTAGCCCTGTTGGAGGGAAGATTTTTTTTTTCGCGCGCTTTTTACAAAAGTCGTGTTTTTACGGAAATAAGGCCTGGAAATCAATTCTTTTTGGTGGATTAGGTGTTTTGAATGTACATTCAACATAATTCGGCAAAAAAAAAATTGGGTCTGGACGATTACTTTAAGGTTAGGTTAGGTTTCTTAAAAACCTGTAAGGTTAGGTTAGGTTAGGTTAGGTTTCATTAAAACATAAGGTTAGGTTAGGTTTAATTTTTTTTTCATTTTTTTTTTTTGGTTTGCGCAAAATAAAACTAGCACCATTAGAACAAGCACCTATTGTAGGCCAAGAAAAAGTAGTTGGTGTCTCTGAAAACGAACGTGAAACTCTCCTCCATAATTACCACACTCGCCGACATGAACAATTGGACCACTCGGCGACGGTGGCGAGAATTCCTATCGACGAGAGTTCCAGGCACCCCACCACCCTTCACAACGCCCCCACACAAGCCAGGTCACCACACAAGCCATCAAGACACCTTAAATAAGCCCACAGTACACCTACACATCAGTAGTGTGGCTAAAAGGGGTAATATATGGCGCCTGGCGACTATAGTGTTCTTGGCGGTACGTACAAAAGCTACAACTACTTCTCTACACACAGCCTAGGTTCAGGGAGACCACAGATACACTCTAACAACCACTATGTACAACTATGAGTGATTAATTAAGCTTACGTTGTATGATAGATGGAGAAAAGTTGATAGGAAGGCGTGACTTCTTGGCCTTCCGCTCGGCTGTCAACAAGTTCTTGATCTTGATCTTGATTGTGATTGGGTCAAATTTCTCTGTCTGTCTGTCTCTTCTATCTTTTCCTGTCTGTCTGTCTGTCTCTTCTATCTTTCTCTGTCTGTCTGTCTGTCTGTTCTATCTTTTCCTGTCTGTCTGTCTGTCTCTTCTATCTTTCTCTGTCTGTCTGTCTGTCTGTTCTATCTTTCTCTGTCTGTCTGTCTGTCTCTTCTATCTTGCTCTGTCTGTCTGTCTGTCTCTTCTATCTTTCTCTGTCTGTCTGTCTGTCTGTTCTATCTTTCTCTGTCTGTCTGTCTGTCTGTCTCTTCTATCTTGCTCTGTCTGTATGTCTGTCTGTCTGTCTGTCTCTTCTATCTTTCTCTGTCTGTCTGTCTGTCTGTCTCTTCTATCTTTCTCTGTCTGTCTGTCTGTCTGTCTGTCTGTCTGTCTCTTCTATCTTTCTCTGTCTGTCTGTCTGTCTGTCTGTCTCTTCTATCTTTCTCTGTCTGTCTGTCTGTCTCTTCTATCTTTCTCTGTCTGTCTGTCTGTCTCTTCTATCTTTCTCTGTCTGTCTGTCTGTCTGTCTCTTCTATCTTTGTCTGTCTGTCTGTCTCTTCTATCTTTTTCTGTCTGTCTGTCTGTCTGTCTGTCTCTTCTATCTTTCTCTGTCTGTCTGTCTGTCTCTTCTATCTTTTTCTGTCTGTCTGTCTGTCTCTTCTATCTTTCTCTGTCTGTCTGTCTGTCTCTTCTATCTTTCTCTGTCTGTCTGTCTGTCTCTTCTATCTTTCTCTGTCTGTCTGTCTGTCTGTCTCTTCTATCTTTTTCTGTCTGTCTGTCTGTCTGTCTCTTCTATCTTTCTCTGTCTGTCTGTCTGTCTCTTCTATCTTTCTCTGTCTGTCTGTCTGTCTGTCTCTTCTATCTTTTTCTGTCTGTCTTCTGTCTGTCTGTCTCTTCTATCTTTTTCTGTCTGTCTGTCTGTCTGTCTGTCTCTTCTATCTTTTTCTGTCTGTCTGTCTGTCTCTTCTATCTTTTCTTGTCTGTCTGTCTGTCTCTTCTATCTTTTTTTGTCTGTCTGTCTGTCTCTTCTATTTCTCTGTCTGTCTGTCTGTCTCTTCTATCTTTCTCTGTCTGTCTGTCTGTCTGTCTCTTCTATCTTTTTCTGTCTGTCTGTCTGTCTGTCTGTCTCTTCTATCTTTTTCTGTCTGTCTGTCTGTCTCTTCTATCTTTCTCTGTCTGTCTGTCTGTCTGTCTCTTCTATCTTTTTCTGTCTGTCTGTCTGTCTGTCTGTCTCTTCTATCTTTTTCTGTCTGTCTGTCTGTCTCTTCTATCTTTCTCTATCTGTCTGTCTGTCTGTCTGTTTTCTGTCCTTTTGTCTTTCTCTATCTGTCTGTCTGTCTGTCTTCTGTCCTTTTGTCTTTCTCTATCTGTCTGTCTGTCTGTTCTATCTTTTTCTGTCTGTCTGTCTGTCTGTTCTATCTTTCTCTGTCTGTCTGTCTGTCTGTCTCTTCTGTCTTTGTCTGTCTGTCTGTCTGTCTGTCTCTTCTATCTTTCTCTGTCTGTCTGTCTGTCTGTTCTATCTTTCTCTGTCTGTCTGTCTGTCTGTCTCTTCTATCTTTCTCTGTCTGTCTGTCTGTCTGTCTCTTCTATCTTTCTCTGTCTGTCTGTCTGTCTCTTCTATCTTTCTCTGTCTGTCTGTCTGTCTGTCTGTCTGTTCTATCTTTCTCTGTCTGTCTGTCTGTCTCTTCTATCTTTCTCTGTCTGTCGTGTCTGTCTCTTCTATCTTTCTCTGTCTGTCTGTCTGTCCTGTCTCTTGCTATCTTTCTCTGTCTGTCTGTCTGTCTCTTCTATCTTTCTCTGTCTGTCTGTCTGTCTCTTTCTATCTTTCTCTGGTCTGTCTGTCTCTTCTATCTTTCTCTTGTCTGTCTGTCTGTCTCTTCTATCTTTCTCTGTCTGTCTGTCTCTTCTATCTTTCTCTGTCTGTCTGTCTGTCTGTCTGTCTCTTCTATCTTTCTCTGTCTGCTCTGTCTGTCTCTTCTATCTTTCTCTGTCTGTCTGTCTGTCTGTCTGTCTCGTTCTATCTTTCTCTGTCTGTCTGTCTGTCTGTCTGTTCTATCTTTTATCTGTCTGTCTGTCTTTTCTGGTCTGTCTGTTCTATCTTTATCTGTCTGTCCTGTCCTTTTTCTGTCTGTTTCTATCTTATCTGTTCTTCTCTGTCTGTCTCTTCTATCTTCTCTGTCTGTCTGTCTGTCTGTTCTATCTTTCTCTGTCTGCCTGTCTGTCTCTTCTGTCTTTGTCTGTCTGTCTGTCTGTCTGTCTGTTCTATCTTTTTCTGTCTGTCTGTCCTGTCTCTTCTGTCTTTGTCTGTCTGTCTGTCTGTCTGTCTGTCTTTCTCTTGTCTGTCTGTCTGTCTGTCTGTTCTATCTTTCTCTGTCTGGTCTGTTTCTTCTGTGTCTGTTCTATCTTTTTTCTGTCTGTCTGTCTGTCTGTTCTATCTTTTTCTGTCTGTCTGTCTGTCTGTTCTATCTTTCTCTGTCTGTCTGCTCTGTCTGTGTCTTCTGTTCTTTATCTTTCTGTCTGTCTGTCTGTCTCTTCTATCTTTCCTCTGTCTGTCTGTCTGTCTGTTCTATCTTTCTCTGTCTGTCTGTCTGTCGCTTTCTTCTTGTCTTTGTCTGTCTGGTTCCTGTCTGCTGTCTGTCTGTTCTTCTATCTTTATCTGTCTGTCTGTCTGTCTGTCTGTTCTATCTTTCTCTGTCTGTCTGTTCTATCTTTTTCTCTGTCTGCTGTCTTATCTTGTCTTTCTTTATATCTCTCTTCTTTTTCCCGTCTGTCTGTCTGTCTGTTCTATCTTTCTCTGTCTGTCTGTCTGTCTGTTCTCTTCTTCTTTCGTCTGTCTCGTCTGTCTGTCTGTCTCTTCTATCTTTCTCTGTCTGTCTGTCTGTCTGTCTCTTCTATCTTCTCGTCTGTCTGTCTGTCTGTTCTATCTTTTCCTGTTTCTCTGTCTGTCTGTCTTTCCTGTCTGTCTCTTCTATCTTCTCTGTCTGTCTGTCTGTCTTTCTATCTTTCTTGTTGTCTGTCTGTCTGTCTCTTCTATCTTTCTCTGTCTGTCCCGTATGTCTCTCTTCTTCTTTCTCTTTTCCTGTCTGTCTGTCTGTTCTATCTTTTCTCTGTCTGTCTGTCTGTCTGTTCTATCTTTCTCTGTCTGTCTGTCTATCTTTTCCTGTCCTGTCTGTCTGTCTGTTTTCTTCTATCTTTCTCTGTCTGTTTTTGTCTGTCTGTTCTGTTTATATCTTTCTCTGTCTGTCTGTCTGTCTGTCTTTCTATCTTTTCCCGTCTGTCTGTCTGTCTTTTCTTCTATCTTTCTCTGTCTGTCTGTCTGTTTTCTATCTTTCTCTGTCTGTCTGTCTGTCTGTCTGTTCTTCTTTCTCTGTCTGTCTGTCTGTCTGTCTCTTCTATCTTTCTCTGTCTGTCTGTCTGTCTGTCTGTCTCTTCTATCTTGTCTCTGTCCTGTTCTTCTTCTTCTTTCTTCTGTCTGTCTGTCTGTCTCTTCTATCTTTTTCTGTCTGTCTGTCTGTCTCTTCTATCTTTCTCTGTCTGTCTGTCTGTCTCTTCTATCTGTCTCTGTCTGTCTGTCTGTCTGTCTGTCTTTTATCTTATCTTTGTCTGTCTGTCTGTCTGTCTCTTCTATCTTCTCTGTCTGTCTGTCTGCTGTCGTCTCTTCTATCTTTCTCTGTCTGTCTGTCTGTCTGTCTGTCTCTTCTATCTTTCTCTGTCTGTCTGTCTGTCTCTTCTATCTGTCTTCTGTCTGTCTCTGTCTGTCTGTCTGTCTGTCTCTTCTATTCTTTTCTGTCTGTCTGTCTGTCTGTCTGTCTCTTCTATCTTTCTCTGTCTGTCTGTCTGTCTGTCTGTCTCTTCTATCTTTCTCTGTCTGTCTGTCTGTCTGTCTGTCTCTTCTATCTTTCTCTGTCTGTCTGTCTGTCTGTCTGTCTCTTCTATCTTTCTCTGTCTGTCTGTCTGTCTGTCTGTCCCCTTCTATCTGTCTCTGTCTGTCTGTCTGTCTTCGTCTCTTCTATCTTTCTCTGTCTGTCTGTCTCGCTTCTGTCTCTTCTATCTTCTATCTGTCTCTCTGTCTGTCTGTCTGTCTCTTCTATCTTTCTCTGTCTGTCTTCTCTGTCTGTCTGTCTCTTCTATCTTTCTCTGTCTGTCTGTCTGTCTTCTTCTATCTGTTCTCTGTCTGTCTGTCTGTCTGTCTGTCGTCTTCTATCTTTCTCTGTCTGTCTGTCTGTTCTCTTCTATCTTTCTCTGTCTGTCTGTCTGTCTCTTCTTCTATCTTCTCTGTCTCTGTCTGTCTGTCTGTCTCTTCTATCTTTCCTGTCTGTCTGTCTGTCTGTCTGTCTCTTCTATCTTTCTCTTCTGTCTGTCTGTCTGTCTGTCTCTTCTATCTTTCTCTGTCTGTCTGTCTGTCTCTTCTATCTTTCTCTGTCTGTCTGTCTCTTCTATCTCTCTGTCTGTCTGTCTCTTCTATCTTTCTCTTGTCTGTCTGTCTGTCTCTTCTATCTTTCTGTGTCTGTCTGTCTCTTCTATCTCTGTCTGTCTGTCTCTTCTATCTTTCTCTGTCTGTCTGTCTGTCTCTTCTATCTCTCTGTCTGTCTGTCTCTTCTATCTTTCTCTGTCTGTCTGTCTGTCTGTCTGTCTCTTCTATCTTTCTCTCTCTGCCTGTCTCTTCTCTGTCTGTCTGTCTGCTGTTTTTTTGTTTGAAGAATTTCGTCAGTTATCGACGCAGCTGAGATGGATCTCCACTGTAACCAGACAGCTCTCTCTCAGACTACCCCTAGAGAGCTGTCTGCTAGTGCTTATAGTGTTGGCCGAAGCCAGCACCCCGGGAGGCGGGTTACAAACCCCCGGCGAACACCCGGTACCCATTCACTGCTGGGTGGACAGGGGCTCAGGTTTTAAGGAAACAGCCCAACTGTTTCCGCTCCGCCCGGGGATCGAACCCGGGACTTCTCGGTTGTGAACCGAGCGTGCTACCCCTACACTACGGAGTATCCTGTACCCTGGCACACAGCCGCTCTGGGTTGTGTGCCGCCACGCGTCTGGGCACAGGCCTGATGGATGGAGGAAACAAATAGAGAGAAGTTGCTTAGAAAATTTATTCTATATATCTGTACAAAATAACTTGAATACTTATATTTCATCCGTCTAGAATCACAAACTAGTCATCATTTTGCACACCACCAATGTCCAGATGACCAAAACAACAATTATTTTAAATCATTGTTAATTTACAGCCGTCATTCGTCACCATGTGATTACAAATATCACAAACAAATCTAACATGAGGGCAGGTGTCTGTCTACAAGCCAGGGAAACAAGATCCACGGAGTAAAGGCTCTGGAGAGTGAGCATTGCATTAAGTCTACAGAAAGTATCAGTGCATTTTTTAAGGAAATCTTACTGGGCGACATTCTTTGGATATCCAGGAAGGTTAATACCCTACCTAATAAATATAGTATTTTGGATACATCAACTTCACCCTTTTGTATGTTGTGTATAAATAAAGATCCTATGCAGTAATAAGAATGCACTTCTGGATCTAACACACACAGATAAGATGAACCATTGTATCCAGGAAGGATTTTATGAACAAATATCATGTCGCCCAGTAGCTGAAAATTGTCCTTACTGGGCGACAGTTTTCCATCACTGAGAGACATTTTGGTCACCCAGTTGTGATGTTAAAAAATGCACTGGAAAGTGTTCGTGATGGTTGTGATGGTGACAGAAGACTACTTTGTACACTTTGTGATGATAGGACACAGCAGGCATGATAAAAGTGTACACATCTACAGGGAAAGCGAATGTGAATAAGATAGCCAGAGCAATACTACATACATCAAAGCATACCTATATGCATCTAAACACTGCAATGCTGTGCAATAGTTGAAGTTCCTCAGGCTGTTTGGCCAAACAGCCCTGAGCTCTTGTGGAGGGCCATGGCACGGACCAGATTTTCCTTCAGGGCCTGCATGGGGTGTTGTGTTGTGTTGTTTGCCACTACAGGGCCTGCATGGGGTGTTGTGTTGTTTCCCCCTACAGGGCCTGCATGGGGTGTTGTGTTGTGTTGTTTCCCCCTACAGGGCCTGCATGGGGTGTTGTGTTGTGTTGTTTCCCCCTACAGGGCCTGCATGGGGTGTTGTGTTGTGTTGTTTCCCCCTACAGGGCCTGCATGGGGTGTTGTGTTGTGTTGTTTCCCCCTACAGGGCCTGCATAGGGTGTTGTGCCTGTGTGTTGTTTCCCCCTACAGGGCCTGCATGGGGTGTTGTGTTGTGTTGTTTCCCCCTACAGGGCCTGCATAGGGTGTTGTGCCTGTGTGTTGTTTCCCCCTACAGGGCCTGCATGGGGTGTTGTGTTGTGTTGTTTCCCCCTACAGGGCCTGCATGGGGTGTTGTGCTGTGTCTGAGTGTTGTTCAGTCCTCTGTCACATGTTTGATAGTGTAGGGTGCTGTGTTGCATCCTGGACAGGTCTCTGCAATGGACCCATCCAGTCTCTGGTGACAGCCTGGTAGGGTGGGTGTCAGGCAGCCGTGCAAGCAGCAGAATGTTGTTTTTAAGTGACTAAATAGAGTAGTGGGTGATCTGAGTATGAATATATTTGTGTTAGATATCTGTTCTGATAGTGTGGAGTACTGTGTGGCATCTTGGACAGGCATCCACATTGGGCCCATCTAGCCTCCCCTGGTAGCTCAGAGAGGCAGGAGTCTTCAAGATGGGTGTCAGGGTGCCGTACAAACAGCCGAGTGTTGTCCTGGAGTGAGTGGATGACGCAATAGGTGTGTGGAAATTATCCACCAAACCACGCTCTCAATAATTGGTAGAGTGGTGGTTTGTCCCCCCCCCCCTTGTGAGGGATGTGTTGTCCGCTCATCAAGGGGAGCGTAGGGATGTATATATATAATTATAATGGTAATGGGTATTAATATAAGGTAATTTAAGTAAATGATAAGTACTGGGCTAATATAAATGAGCATTCCCAGTGGTTATTAAGCATTTGCACCTTATATTAACACCTTAATTTGGAGCGACTGGCTATTGGTCGTGGTTATAATATTGCTCCTATCCCTGCGTGTGTACGGGGCAGGTATTGGCAGGGCTGCCTCGCCGCCACCCACGATTGACACGTGTAGATAGGATTTGTGCGGCCGGTCGCCGCCGCTGGTTTAGAGTTAGTACACTTCCAGCCCTCACGGGATTAACATCTCTTCTCTGATTATAATGAAGAGATTCGTACATACGTTCATTTTGTACATATAAGTGATAAAACAATAGGACTTGTCTCATCGACATAGCGACTATCAGTGCTGCGTCTATTAAGCCTGAATAGCTTCCTTGACGCCAACCACAATAACGCCTCCACCTCCGCACTTCACCTGCGGCCTCGATCACGGCTACCACTTTGGATCACAAGACAGGCAGTATTAATCAAAACCCTACAGCGATTTCAACCCACTATCCACCGATAAGTATCCTAGTTAGTTGATTAGATGGGGTATTGTGTCGGGATGAGATAGACGATGGGTTTTGATTAGGTAAGACCTCACATTAAATATATGGATGTGACATAAATTCCCACATGGTTTTTTTTTTCTTATTTCATAAGGTTTTCATAACCCAGTTATCTTGAGGCGGCGGATTGTTATCTGTGTTGATTTTAACACGCCCTATTGGTTTAACACTTATATGTACAAAATGAACGTATGTACAAATCTCTTCATTATAATCAGAGAAGAGATGTTAATCCCGTGAGGGCTGGAAGTGTACTAACTCTAAACCAGCGGCGGCGACCGGCCGCACAAATCCTATCTACACGTGTCAATCGTGGGTGGCGGCGAGGCAGCCCTACCAATACCTGCCCCGTACACACGCAGGGATAGGAGCAATATTATAACCACGACCAATAGCCAGTCGCTCCAAATTAAGGTGCTAATATAAGGTGCAAATGCTTAATAACCACTGGGAATGCTCATTTATATTAGCCCAGTACTTATCATTTACTTAAATTACCTTATATTAATACCCATTACCATTATAATTATATATATACATCCCTACGCTCCCCTTGATGAGCGGACAACACATCCCTCACAAGGGGGGGGGACAAACTACCACTCTACCAATTATTGAGAGCGTGGTTGGTGGATAATTTCCACAAGGTGAATGGAGTATGAATATACTTCTGGAGTCTGGCTTAGGGAGGACAAGGTGAGAGTGATGGTAGAATGTGTGTGTGATAGTGTGCGCCGGGTGTTGTTGTGATGTCCCTTGTGATGTGTGGGGGGGTCTGCCATGTAGTGTTGTGCCGGGTGTTGTTATGATGTCCCTGTGATGTGTGGGGGTCTGCCAGTAGTGTTGTGCCGGGTGTTGTTATGATGTCCCTTGTGATGTGTGGGGGGGTCTGCCATGTAGTGTTGTGCCGGGTGTTGTGTGATGATCCCTTGTGATGTGTGGGGGGTCTGCCATGTAGTGTTGTGCCGGGTGTTGTTGTGATGTCCCTTGTGATGTGTGGGGGGTCTGCCATGTAGTGTAGTGCCGGGTGTTGTTATGATGTCCCTTGTGATGTGTGGGGGGTCTGCCATGTAGTGTTGTGCCGGGTGTTGTTATGATGTCCCTTGTGATGTGTGGGGGGTCTGCCATGTAGTGTTGTGCCGGGTGTTGTTATGATGTCCCTTGTGATGTGTGGGGGGTCTGCCATGTAGTGTTGTGCCGGGTGTTGTTGTGATGTCCCTTGTGATGTGTGGGGGTCTGCCATGTAGTGTTGTGCTGGGTGTTGTTGTGATGTCCCTTGTGATGTGTGGGGGGTCTGCCATGTAGTGTTGTGCCGGGTGTTGTTGTGATGTCCCTTGTGATTGTGGGGGGTTCTGCCATGTAGTGTTGTGCTGGGTGTTGTTATGAGTCCCTTGTGATGTGTGGGGGGTCTGCCATGTAGTGTTGTGCCGGGTGTTGTTGTGATGTCCCTTGTGATGTGTGGGGGGTCTGCCATGTAGTGTTGTGCCGGGTGTTGTTGTGATGTCCCTTGTGATGTGTGGGGGGTCTGCCATGTAGTGTTGTGCTGGGTGTTGTTATGATGTCCCTTGTGATGTGTGGGGGGTCTGCCATGTAGTGTTGTGAGTGTTGTGGGTTTGTAGCGGCTCCGGCAAGTGTTCGAGTGCCTCTCATGTCAAGGTGATCCTCGACTTGAGGACTTTGGTTTCACACTGTAGGTGATCTGTAGGTGTGCAGCCACACTTTCGGGCTTTATTCTATATATGGGTCTGTAGGGTGTTATGATGCGTGTCAGTCAGGGTAGATGTCTGGCAGGGCTTGCATAACCCATCACTGAGTGTATATTGCTTGTATACTGTGGTTGTTGTTTGTGATTCAATGTAGTGGCAAGTGGTCCGAGAACACCGAGCTTTAGTGAGCAGCGATGCCATCTAAAATTCTTTGGGGGAGGCCTGTGAGAAGTGTTCGTTGATTGTAAAGGTCTGACACCCTGTTGTGAGGCTGCTGGGTGGATGTTACTGTGAATGTGGTGACAGTTTAGGATGAGATGTTCAGTGACTTGAATTAGTGGCGAGTAGAGTGATGGGATGGCGTGATGAAGGGAAGGGTGGGACAGTGCGACAGTAGCATGCTTCCTAATGGTCGGTGTGTTTGCGAGAAGTTGTCGTTTGCTGTGTTGGTGATTGCCTGAACACCCTGTGGTGCACGGTGTTCAACTGTGAGGGTGCAACAACAACTAGGGTGCATGTGACTGACAGTGTGTGGGATAGGTTAATTACAATGCTTAGTGTTCGATTGAATGAACAGTGCGGTGGTTTTAACAGTGCTTATATAAACCAGAAAATTCTGAGTACATAATTGAATTTTTCTTATATATATCTTACATGCATGAACATTGAGCTTGATATGAGGCCTCCTTTGGGACCAGTAGCCCTACAGTGAAGGGAACATCAATGGATGGCGTATGGACGAGCAGTTACCTCACACACACACACACACTCATGGCCCTTCTAGTGTCTACCTGACTGTCAAGCTCTCACGCCATCATCCTGGCATTCATTCCCGTCATATCACTGAATCATATTTTCTAAACAGCTATCACAGCTAGTCATCCAAGTAAAAAGATTTTCAATATACTGAACATTTATAGAAATAAGCATATATGTACAGCAACTTAACACTAGTGAACTCATGAGGCAGATGAAGGATCGACCAAGACATTCACTATCGTACTGTGTTGAATATCTTGTTGAATCCCGCATCGGCGTCATGAAAGAGGCTTGACATCCAAGGCAGCAACATGCCACCCGGATAGCAACCTTTATAGAGAATGATCTGAATATGGAGGCTTCGAGACGATCAATAGCAAGAACAATGATGAGATTTAAAACAACCATAATGAAAAATTGCTAAGAACAATCAAATAACAGTAACATGATGAAGACTCGATACAAATCACTGTCTGACAAAAACAAAGACGTGGGAGAAGTTCATCACCCCTTGAGACCCAGAACGTAATTTCCATTGTATTTTGGGTACCATTAGACGGTTTTTAGTTAATATAAGCAGTGTTTTATAGCTATGACCTGTTTAGTATCCTTGTCCACTATCTCATTTGATATATTCAGTTACTTTTCGTAATTTCATGGCTAACATCAGATTTTTTATAGTAAAGGAAATATCTGGGTGTGAAGGGGTTGAGCCCGTAGAATTGAGACGTTGAACAGGAATTATCATAAGCTTGCACCGTCAACAAGTGTCAGGTCATATATTGACCTCATCAGCGGGCGTCTGATAGCCATGTGGGCGGATCGCAAACAATTCATTATACATGGTGAAACATTATTATCATATGAAAAGCATTTAAAAAATATGAGTTCCTCCCATTGCTTTAGGACACAAGTGAACACAATGATTGGCCAACAACACTTCTATAAAATAAAGTTACAACTGTGGGACTCACGAGTACTGTGACGGTGAAGTCAAATTGATATATAAAATTTAATCTCAAACTTACAAAACTGTACAAGGTATAAAAGCTTAGTGAGTATTCTTTTGATAAAACATTAATATGCTGTACAACTTGTAGTCATGTCATAATCAACCATGGTATGAAATAAATATTGCTTTGTTCAGTGAAGATCAAAACTACTGTGTATAGCATCTGTCTCTATGTACAGACCTACACACCTGTAATACTGCACTCTTGTTATGGATTTGGTTTTGCTTTACTAGGAAAACAGTTATGAAAAAATAGGAAAGAAGACAAATTCTTCATGAACCAAAATCTATTTCTTTCCAAGAGTAATAAATGGAAAATAGTAAAAGTATGCATATATATAAAAATTAATCCTTCAAATACTTGATAGACTGCACAGTATTACAGTGTTACAGACTATCTTCTTACGGTACTAAATCACATCACTGTAACAATTGTTCAATACTAACAAATGTATTGTTTTCAACAAACATGTTGACTCAATATTCAACCTATAACTATCACTAATCTTTAAGCTAAACCATTGAATCACCATCAGGTTGAGAAATTGTTTCTCCATTTTTAGTCACCCAATGTTGCCCATTCATCAAGGAGAGCTTTTCCTCATTTCTTTCCTCCTCCTCCTCCTCCTCCCCCTCCTCCTCCTCCTCCTCCTCCCTCAAATCCTCTTTTTCTTTCTCATCCTCTCTGTACATATTCTCTTTGTTTTTATTTTCAGAGGTGGGTGGGCTTTCAGGAGTCTTCTGCTGTGCGTCTGAGAACACACTGTCATTGGCTGCTGAACTGCTGTGCCCCTCCGGTATGGCTGTGAGGCGGCCTGGGCCAGCAGCCACAGGAATGCCTGGAACAACCTGGTCAGCTTCTGAAACACTGGAGTCAGTACCATGGTTGTTGGGCTTGGTGGAGTTGAGGTAGGGTTGAGGGCGGGAGGAAACGCTTGGTCTTTCCCATTGGAACCTGAAGCCACGGTGACGCTGGAATCTTGGGAAAACTCTGCCCAGACAATCCACATAGGCATCGCGGTACTGGCGGTTCATCAGAACATAGACCACCACATTGAGGCAGTACTGGATCCAGTAAAGGATGTGGACAAGAAGAAACCTGACCGGCCTCTTCACCGTTGGGTCAATGCCGTGCACCACAGCCACGGGTACGCTGCACACCAGGACAAAGAGGAAGATGATGAAGATGGTGCGTGCCACGCGCATGTCCCGGCGCGTGGTGGTGAGTCTCTGGCTCATGGTGGAGGACTGACGGGTGCTGCAAACAGAGGAACTAATTGTGACTTATTATGAATGTCATATACGTATATATAAAGAGAAAAATGTCCTTAACATCTTAAATTAGATGTGTCACGTATGCCAAAAATGCTACTTATCTCTCAAAGTTCATGCATTCTGAGGCTGTGCTCCTGCTAGTGGTGTTCAACTACACACATACATAAACATGGCAACTATACAATGTGGTTACAGGAAAAACAACAGTGATCAGTGCACAGCCTAAGGTGGAACAAGGTAAACTGCAGTACACGGTGGTTGCACTCAGTCATTCCCCTAACAAATTAATGATTGGTCCCTAAGAAGAAGACAGAAATATTGAAGGATACTTAGACACTTTGGAGCAGATAATTGTAAGCAGTGTGACGTGTGACAAAGGTTGGTGAATGGTGATTGTAATATTGTCAGTAGGGAGATGTTGGAAAGCAAAGGAAATTACTATACCAATGTCTAGAGATCCAAGTAAGAGATCATTGAAACAGATAATTTGATGAAGCAATGGTTAATGGATAATACAAGGTACGGGGAACACAATCCATTCAGACTAGATTTAGTATTTACAAAAGGATTAAATCTGGTGATAGATAAACTACATAATATCCTTCAGAAAATTGAATTGAATTAATGCTAAAAAAAAAAAAAAGGGAAAATGTGCCAGACATCAGAGGTCATATAGCACTATGGCAAAGCATAATGAAGGGTCAGGGGTCACAGAGAAAGAGTGAAACGGTGAGGGGAGTGGAAAGAACGGAATGTTACAGCAGGATGGTTAGATCAGAGGAAGGATGTGTATTTGTTGGGGGAAGGAGATCATAAATTGGGCATTGGGACATGGGGGGCGAGTAAGGAAAGGTTCTTGTAGGCAGATAACTTGAGGCTTATAGCAAGAAATCAGGAGACAAAGTTCTTGTCTGTGGGAGCGTGAAGCCGTGTAAGTTCCATTGAAGAACAGACAGAGTGTAGAGGTCAGCGGGTGATGATAGTTGGAATGGCAGCGGCCGGAGTAGAGGGGTCAGGAGGATCCGGTGTATCAGGTGGGGGGTCAAGTGTAGCAGGTGGGGGGTCAAGTGTAGCAGGTGGGGGGTCAAGTGTAGCAGGTGGGGGGTCAAGTGTAACAGGTGGGGGGTCAAGTGTAGCAGGTGGGGGGTCAAGTGTAGCAGGTGGGGGGTCAAGTGTAGCAGGTGGGGGTTCAAGTGTAGCAGGTGGGGGGTCAAGTGTAGCAGGTGGGGGGTCAAGTGTAGCAGGTGGGGGGTCAAGTGTAGCAGGTGGGGGGTCAAGTGTAGCAGGTGAAGTACACGTAGTGGGGTCAGGGGGGCGAGGGGTCAGGGATGGGGAGGGTTGAGACAAAAGGGAGTCGCGTGTATAGCCAGGAGTAACGTTCCATTCCTTTCCCCTTCCCTCAGCGTTTCACTCTTTCTCTATAACCCTCCCTTTATTATGCTTTGTCCATAGTGCCATATGACCTCTGATATCTGGCACATTTCCCCTTTTTTGCATTAATTCAATTCAATTAAATTCAATTCACAAAATTACTACTTAGTAAGGTATGTCTGCCAAATCTAAATCGGGTACGTTGTCTGATCTTTACAGGTGTAGTCTTCAAGCTGCTTTTAGTGGCACTTGAACTTCAAAAAGGGTAGAGCCTCACTAGAGGATGAGGGGAGGTGGGAGATAAGTGCTGCCCTTAACGAGTATCTATCAATCATTGGGGGCATACGCCGGGGGGCGCGTCGCCTCGCCCACCCTACGACGACACTCCCGGGGGTCACCACGCGCGAGTCCCCATGCAGGCTCCTTTCCCATACCAAGCAGCTCTCGACAAGAAACATCAACTTGCCCCAGCCACGAGCCTTGTGGGCGCCCCCGTGGCCTCCTCCACGCCGGATTGTCTCTTACAGATACAACCCGATGGGAAGGATCGGTTTCAGGGTAGCGTGCCACATGCCCATATAGCCGAAGTTGACGCTGACGGACTATGCAGGTAATAGGCCTCGATTCAGTCTCACGGTGCAATCGCTGATTTGACACGTAATCATCCCAGCGATACCCCACGATTCTGCGAAGACACTTATTACCAAAGGCATCAATTCGCCTCTTCAAGTCGCTATTTAGTGTCCATGTCTCACAACCATAGAGTAAGACAGGGATCACAAGCAGCTTGAATACCCGGATCTTTGTCCTCCTGCACAGGTACCGACAACGCCAAATACTCCTGCTGAGCGAGTCCATAACACCGTGGGCTATGCCAATCCGCCGTAAGACTTCTTGACGTGACCCGCCGTCATTATGGACTGCACTACCAAGGTATGTAAAACTTTCCAAGATCTCAATGTCCTTGCCGCACGCATGAACAGACTGTACTGTTTCATCTAGTAAGCCTCCAAACTCATGGACCTTGGTCTTGAGCCAGGAGACCTCAAGTCCCAAAGGCTTTGCCTCCTCGTGCAGCGCCTCGAGAGCCATCACCAGGACCTCCAGTGACTCGGCAAAGATTACTGCATCATCGGCAAAAACAAGATCAGTGATCTTGGTGTTGCCGAGGGATGCTCCACAATCATTTTGATCTACAACTTTGCCCAATACCCAGTCCATACAAGTGTTGAAAAGTGATGGGGCAAAGACGCACCCTTGCCTCACTCCTGTATTAACAGGAAAGAAGCTGGATACACCTCCCCCACACTTCACAGCACTCTCAGTCCCTGAGTACAGACCAGTCATCAAACCAATAGTCCTTGCAGGAATCCCTCGAAGTCACAGAAGATCCCTGAGTGACTCACGATGCACCGAGTCAAAAGCCTTCTTAAGATCAACATAGGGTGCAAGCATCCCTTGTCAAAACTCACGTCGGCGTTCCACCAGGACACGAAGCATTAGGTATAACACCTGCGCTAATCCGAAGCGCTAACGAGTATAACACCTGAAAATTGATGACATTGGACGGAATGTGCATCAGATTTGTGGTCACTATTAATGAAGTTGCTAACATCGCCAACATTTCATTTGTATCAATTCAGACAACCACCATTTGAACCTTCACCGCGTCACTGCCACGTTCATGCCCAGGCTCTGACAAGGCATGTTAGATACACGTAAAAAGGAACCTAATTCTGTCTAACATCACTGGTTATCATACTGCAATGTCAGCCATCATGCAAGTGGGACTTTCATATCAATGAGAACAGGCCAGAATGAGCTACAATAAAAATGTACGTACTTGGTATTGAGTCTGAGCTATCAAGTGATAAAGGACAGGTAATAATTATTATTTTTTACATCACATCACAAAGGACTGGCCAAGGGCACAACAAAAATGGGTAACACAAAGCCCGCTTAGTTGCCAGTCCCTATAAAGAAGACAGTAAGAGAATAATTTAAAAAAGAGGGGTGAGCCAATTTAGTTCGGGAGGTATCTTGTTACTCTTTTGAAAAGATTTAAGTCATAGGAAAGTGGAAAAATAGAAACAGGAAGCGAGTTCCAGAGTTTACCAGTGAAAGGGATGAAAGTGTAAAGATACTGATTAACTCTTGCATTAGGAAGATGGACAGAATAGGGATGAGAATGAGTAGAAAGTCTTGTGCAGCGAGGCCGCGGGAGGGGGGAGGCATGCAGTTAGCAAGTTCAAAAGAGCAGTGAGCATGAAAATAACGGTAGAAGAGAGCAAGAGAAGCAACATTGCGGCGGTGATTTAAAGATTGAAGACAGTCAGTCAGAGGAGGGGAGTTGATGAGACGAAAAGCTTTTGACTCAACCCTGTTTAGGAGAGCTGTATGAGTGGATCCTCCCCAAACATGTGAGACATACTCCATACATGGGCGGATAAGGCCCCTGTAGAGAGCAAGCAATTGGGAGGGAGAAAAAAAAGGACGCAGACGCCACAGCACACCTAACTTCTTAGAAGCTGTTTTAGCAAGAGATGAGATGTGAGATTTCCAGTTCAGATTTTTAGTAAAGGATAGTCCTAGAATGTTCATTGTAGAAGAAGGAGACAGTTGAGTGTCATTGAAGAAGAGGGGATAGTTATCTGGTAGGTTTTGTCGAGTAGATAGGTGAAGAAATTGGGTTTTTGAGGCATTGAACAAAACAAGGTTTGCTTTGCCCCAATCAGAAATTATAGAAAGATCAGAAGTTAGGCGCTCGGTGGCATCTCTCCGTGAATCACTTAGTTCCTGTTGAGTTGGACGTCTAATAAACGACGTTGAAAAATGCAGGGTAGAATCATCAGCGTAGGAGTGGATAGGGCTTTGAGTTAGACTTAGAAGATCATTAATGAATAATAGAAAGAGAGTGGGTGATAGGACAGAACCCTGGGGAACACCACTATTGATAGATTTAGGAGAAGAACAATGTCCATCTACAGTAGCTGCAATAGAACGGTTTGAAAGGAAACTTAAGATGAAGTTACAGAGAGAATGATAGAAACCGAATGAGGGTAGTTTGGAAATAAAAAATTTGTGCCAGACTCTATCAAAAGCTTTTGATATGTCAAGGGCAACAGAAAAAGTTTCACCGAAACCCCTAAAGGAGGATGACCAAAATTCAGTTAGGAAAGCTAGAAGATCGCCAGTAGATCGCCCTTTACGGAAACCGTACTAACGATCAGATAGAAGATTGTGAGCAGATAGATGCTTAAGAATCTTCTTATAAGTATAGATTCAAAAACTTTAGAAAGGCAGGAAGTCAAAGCTATAGGACGGTAGTTTGAAGGATTAGAACGGTCACCCTTTTTAGGAACAGGTTGGATGTGAGCAAACTTCCAGCAAGAAGGAAAGGTGGAAGTAGATAGACAAAGACGGAAAAGTTTGACCAGGCAGGGTGCAAGCACAGAAGCACAGTTTTTGAGAACAATAGGAGGGACTCCGTCAGGACCGTAAGCCTTCCGAGGATCTAGGCCAGAAAGGGCAAAGAAAACATCATTACAAAGGATCTTAATGACAGGCATAATATAGTCAGAGGGTGGAGGAGAAGGAGGAACAAGCCCTTCATCAACCAGAGTGGAATTTTTAGCAAAGGTTTGAGCGAAGAGTTCAGCTTTAGAAATAGATGAGACAGCTGTGGAGCCATCTGGGTGAAGCATAGGAGGGAAAGATGAAGAAGAAAAATTGTTAGAGATGTTATTTGCTAGATGTCAGAATCCACGAGAGGAATTTGATTCAGAAAGATTTTGACATTTTTTTATGAATGAAAGAGTTTTTGGTAAGTTGAAGTAAAGATTTGGCATGATTACGGGCAGAAATATAAAGGGCATGAGTTTCAGGAGATGGATGCTTACGGTACCGTTTGTGAGCCACCTCTCTCTAGTTCGGACAGCATGTGAACAAGCAGAGTTAAACCAAGGTTGACGGGCTTTAGGATTAGAGAAAGTGTGTGAAATGTACGCCTCCATGCCAGAGACTATGACCTCAGTTATGCGCTCTGCACAAAGAGATGGGTCTTTGACATGGAAGCAGTAATTATTCCATGGAAAATCAGAGTAGTACTGCCTTAGGTCTTCCCACTTAGCTGAGTTGAAGTGCCAGAAGCACCTCCGCTTAAGCGGGTCCCGAGGCGGCACCGGAGCGATAGGACAGGTTACAGAAATAAGATTGTGATCGGAGGAACCCAACGGAGAGAATAGTTTCACAGAATAAGCAGGAGGGTTAGTAGTTAGGAAAAGGTCAAGAATGTTGGGCGTGTCTCCAAGGCGGTCAGGAATACGGGTAGGGTGCTGCACCATCTGCTTTAGGTCTTGGAGGATAGAAAAGTTGTAGGCTTGTTCACCAGGTTGGTGCACTAGTGAAAGAAGATGATAGCCAAAGCTGGTGGTGAACATTGAAGTCCCCAAGACATTGAAGTCGAAGCCAGATGGTAGAAAATTCGGAAGATTCAAGGCCGTGGGCACGAGAGCAAGTGATGTCATTGCGCACATATAGGGGCTACACAACAGCCAGCTGATGAGATGCCTTCTGAGGGGAGATAGGCTAGGTTGCTCACATGAAAGGCATGAAAAAGACAAAAAAACAATTACTAAATTCTAACATCAATGACAAAGCGAAAATGAGAGAGAGCACGTCTCAAACCCTGGCCACCGAGATCATCCCGGTGGCCACGCTCAAACCCTGCACTCCACACCAAAGACAATAAACACTGACTACTTTAACGAAAACAAATTGTCCTAGGAAACGTGCAGAGATTGCCGGGAAGACTTACCACTTGCCAGTAAATATTGTGGCGCCATGACGACTTTAGGGGGTAAAGGCAATCCATGTATAAGTAATAAAACACAATGTCCATGAATACATCATAAAAGCTTCAATGTTAAAGTATTTACTCTTATTTAAATTATTAATATCAGCAAATATGTTAAAATAGAGAATAATACCACCATCTGTTTAAGATGTGTTACTAATCATCACTGTCAATGATTTTATGAGCAGCACAAACATCAGTATGCTTTTTCAGGTCTCTCTTCAATACCTCACAGCCATTCATCACAACAATGATGGGGGGAGGGGAGTTCAACCCGTGATCCAGACAGGACTGTAAGGTTAATCTGATCACTAATGTCACACCACTATCCTATGACAAAATGGTGCTTTTACAAGTGGTAGGATTCAAATGTCTCCATGAAAATATGTGCTGTGAGCATTCTCTGCCAAACTGACAACAGTGTTCTACAAGGAAGTAAGCTGCCAAAAATGTGAACACTAATATTATAGTTATTGGCATGCAAGAAAAACCAATAGTACCCAAGTGACTGCAATGAGTGGTGGGGACTTGACTGTAAACCCAGATCCGTAACAATGCGTTCACACCTCACCCAGCACACGGAGCAAAGAACATATACTGATGGCTACTGCAAACCACCCAATTCACTTTTCTTTAATAAATGACAACCAAACCTCTCTGCCATACCACCACTAAAGGGGTGCATCATCTTCCTTTTTCTTCATGTCTGCTCCATATCCCATGTCTTCAATAGGATTACATGTAACTTTTACCCTCCAATCTCCATTGCACTGCTACTACTACTTCTACTTCTACTACTACTACTACTACTACTACTACTACTACTACTACTACTACTACTACTACTACTACTACTTCTACTACTATTACTACTACTACTACTACTACTTCTACTATCTCTGACGCCCTTTCCTATGAAGAACTCCCTCATGGGGCCACAACAAAAGTCTCCATTTATTCCAGTCCTTGAATGTTCTAACCCTCGCATTCTCCTCCCGCCCTGTGTGTGTGTGTGGTAGTGCATGGGTGTGTGTGTGGTAGTGCATGGGTGTGTGTGTGGTAGTGCATGGGTGTGTGTGTGTGTGGTAGTGCATGGGTGTGTGTGTGGTAGTGCATGGGTGTGTGTGTGTGTGGTAGTGCATGGGTGTGTGTGTGGTAGTGCATGGTGTGTGTGTGTGGTAGTGCATGGGTGTGTGTGTGTGGTAGTGCATGGGTGTGTGTGTGCATTGCTCAGCTTTCTACTTAACAATTCATACTTACAATCTGGCCCGCAAATTTGTCTCCGAGACCATTTTCTTGAGACTTTTGAAACTGGAGGTGGAGCCCTTCCTCTGTGTCCCTGTGCCTGAGGAGGTGGAGGTGGTGGAGCTGGTGGGTGGAGGCACCTTGGCCTGGCTCCGGGTGGAGGACCTGGCCACTCTGGCTGAACTTAATTTCACCTGTCAAGAAGCATAATACAGTTAATACACAGTCAACGATGATCACTTCATACAAGAATAATTTTGTATTGAAGATTATTACACATGAATAGCATTTTTATACCAAGATTCAAGTAAATATGGACAAATATTTTCCAATAGTTGGTCAAGACTAGATATTCAACACTGGTAATTGTAGTGCGTTATAGTGGATGCAGTATTTTAGTACATGCATATAATGTGCAAGGCAATAGGGTGCATATGCATAACATAAAATAAAAAGAACAGGTTAGGATGATAGTCAATAAGAATGGAGGACTTAAACAGGAAGCTTTTGAGGGGGTGCTAAAGACACACAAAACATTGCAATACAAAATAATCAATAACACCAATCCCAATAGGGTCAGGCAAACACAAATACACTACCGAAGCTCATACACATGGGTTAGGTAAAGGGTGTATACATAACTAGGCAGCAACGCACAGTCTACAGCAAAACATTCAAGACATGGCAATCAACATCTCGACAAGACACGTTTCAGCTCAAACTATAACGCGTCGGATTTCAAACAGGCAAACATAAACACTATACACAACATCTACCACCACAGTCACTATTCACGGTGATGCAAACTATACAAAAGTAAGACTCTTGGACGACTGTACGCACACACAATGCACATGCTTCGTACGCACAACAACTTCAACATAAACACTATACACAACATCTACCACCACAGTCACTATTCACGGTGATGCAAACTATACAAAAGTAAGACTCTTGGACGACTGTACGTACAGACAATGCACATGAACACATAAACACCCACAAAGGTAATGCATAGTATGTTTAAGACCTGGGTTGGAGGTGGCGGGAAATTTGTGCTGAACTTGCGTTGTCTTGCCACTGCCCTTCTGACCACCTGGTATAAGAAGGACGGCAAAGCATGACAGTACGCGGCTGAACACAGATGACTCGAGTGATAGGCATTAGGCATGGTTAAATATAAAGTCAATATGTGGAATCTTAACCCCTTGAGACCCAAAACGTAATTTCCATTGTAATCTGGGTACCATTAGACGATTTTTAGGGACTATAAGCAATGTTTTTTAGATATGACCTGTTTAGTATCCTTGTCCACTGGCTAATTTGGTATATTCAGTTACATTTTATAATTTTATGGCTCCACAACTGACCATTTTTTATAGCAAAGGAAAGATCTGGGCGTGAAGGGGTTAAAACAAAATCATCAAAAATATTCATACCCAGCCTAGTACGTACTGTATTTACAATAACATACAGCAGCTAGAAACTTGTATTATTGATGAAGTAACATTTCTAAACACTAATATACAATTCAATGAATACTCCTCGTCATTTTGCCAATTAATGTTCTGCAGTATATCTCTTGTTTTCTTACATACAGTATTATTGTGTCTTTTGGGCTGACAAGCCTCGACAGAATTCAAATCTTGCCTCATGTATCTTCTGGGAAATAATCTTCTGGGATAATGGGAAATGAAAAGCAATTATATTTCCACACACTACCGTAGATAACACTATAGTCGCCAGTCACTTGCCACTGCACTAATGTCGCCAGGCACAACATATTTCGAATTTTAGCATCACTACAGACATCTATGTGCCACTGAAGACATGTAGTGTGATGTACATAATATAAACTACTGTGCATGTCTCTTCAGTGGCACATAAAGTCTGTAGTGATGCTAAAATTCGTAATATATTGTGCCTGGCGACATTAGTGCAGTGGCGAGTGACTGGCGACTATAGTGTTATCTACGGTAGCTTACTTGCTTTTTCTGATCTGGTCACGGCTGCAGCAAAAATAGTATTCATGGCTGAACAAATAATAAAAATTGCTTAACTGTGATACAAAACCAGCTCATAAGTCATGGTTCGTTGTCCATTCTGCTCAAGAGTTCCTCGTCAGACCACACGATACAGAAAGGTCCTATCCACAGCAACACCATAGCTATGATACACACACATGACACACCATAGCTATGATACACACACTGACACACCATAGCCATGATACACACACCTGACACACCATAGCTATGATACACACACCTGACACACCATAGCTATGATGCAGACACCTGACACACCATAGCCATGATACACACACTTGACACACCATAGCCATGATACACACACCTGACACACCATAGCTATGATACACACACCTGACACACCATAGCTATGATACACACACCTGACACACCATAGCTATGATACACACACCTGACACACCATAGCTATGATGCACACACCTGACACACCATAGCCATGATACACACACCTGATACACCATAGCTATGATACACCATAGCCATGATACACACACCTGACACACCATAGCCATGATACACACACCTGACACACCATAGCCATGATACACACACCCGCCCGCTGCCCGATCAGGGAAACTTTTCACTAGAGCTGTCAGGAATAGGTCTTCAAATTTATAACTTTTTCTGTACAACGACTTTGAAAAATGTTCATACTGAATATGAGTAACTTTTGTATTGTGGGAGTGAGCCTTGATACAATGGCTGGGCAGTTTCTGGGTTGAACCTTGCCAGATGGATTAGTGAGAGAATCTGATAAAGGCAGCCATTAGGGTCCTGTTTGTGCCTCTAACACCTTCCAACAAGTGTATCTTAACGAGGAAAGGATAGACGATGGGAGCTCGCAGGCTAAACAAAGATGGTCACTCATGTGGGAAGAAGCAAACACGTCTTGTCAGTGCATTTTTTAACATCACAACTGGGCGACCAAAATGTCTCCCAGTGATGGAAAACTGTCGCCCAGTAAGAACAATTTTCAGCTACTGGGCGACAAGATATTTGTTCATAAAATCCTTCCTGGATACAATGGTTCATCTTATCTGTGTGTGTTAGATCCAGAAGTGCATTCTTATTACTGCATAGGATCTTTATTTGTACACAACACACAAAGGGTGAAGTTGATGTACCCAAAAAACTATATTTTAACAGGTAGGGTATTAACCTTTCTGGCTATCCAAAGAATGTCGCCCTGTAAGATTTCCTTAATAAAATGCACTGCGTCTTAACTTGTCTCTCGGTTGATATTATTTCACCACACATCTTATAACATATTCAATGAAGCATCTTAATTCTATCTTCCCTTAAAATGTATAATCATTTTACAAAGTTACTGCAGCTATATTATTATCACTGCTAAAGGCAAAATCAAGCAGACGACTACATCCGTGAGACTCCTACGCCAAAACTATTGACACCGAACCGATCATCTCACTTGAGCAAGGGAGCAAATATTCTGATGCCCGCGTTCTGGTGTCTTTATTCTTCACACATCTTAACGAAACCATTCCAGATAACAAAATTCATAGTTGTGACCATTTTGTGGTTGTAGACATGACTGTACAACACACATCTTCTCTCTCTCCTCTCTCTCTCCTCTCTCTCTCTCTCTCTCTCTCTCTCTCTTCTCTCTCTCTCTCTCTCTCTCTCTCTCTTCTTCTCTCTCTCTCTCTCTCTCTCTCTCTCTCTCTCTCTCTCTCTCTCTCTCTTCTCTCTCTCTCTCTCTCTCTCTCTCTCTTCTCTCTTCTCTCTCTCTCTCTCTCTCTCTCTCCTCTCTCTCTTCTCTCTCTCTCTCTCTCTCTCTCTCTCTCTCTCTCTCTCTCTTCTCCTCTCTCCTCTCTCTCTCTCTCTCTCTCTCTCTCTCTCTCTCTCTCTCTCTCTCTCTCTACTCCTCTCTCTCTCTCTCTTCTCTCTCTCTCTCTCTCTCTCTCTCTCACTCTCTCCTCTCTGCTCCTCTCTCTCTCTCCTCTCTCCATCTCCTCTACCATATAACTCAAAGAGATCATCAACATTACGGCGTCCCTGTTCTACGATTTCACACCGCATCATCTTCTCCCCAGTCCATCCATTTAATGCCTGTACATGTATGCCAAGATCAGAAGAAGATCAGCGGACGAAGAAGGTCTCGATACACACGCTTCTGCATGCACTAGTCATCCTTGACAGTTGATATGCCAGATCTGGAGCACAGTAAGAATGATCCTACGAGTAACACTATTCGCATTACGCATGCATATGTGCAGTCATGTATGCAACTACAGACTTATATGTGCCACTGAAGACGCATGCACAGTAGTTTCTATGATATAGATCACACTACATGTCTTCAGTGGCACATACAAGTCTGTAGTGATGCTAAAATTCGTAATATAGTGTGCCTGGCGACATTAGTGCAGTGGCAAGTGACTGGCGACTATAGTGTTGTCTACGGTAGTGTGTGGAAATATAATTGCTTTTCATTTCCCATTATTTTTGTATTATTATAAAAAATATGTTATCTAAGTTGTGTTCAGGATTTATTGCAATATTTCATCAGGCAGTTAGGAGTTATTTTTTGTTACAAGCTTGCATTATCCCTTCACTTAATTATCTAAACAAGAACCCATAAAACAGAAGAGCGGAAAGCTTCCAGTGGAGGGTTCCCAGCCCTCACCAGTGCCTAACTCTTAACCCCTTGAGGCCCAAAACGTAATTTCTATTATAATTTGGGTACCATTAGACGATTTTTAGTGAATATAAGCAATGTTTTATAGATATGACCTGCTTAGTATCCTTGTCCACTAACTAATTTGTATGTATGTATATATTCAGCTACTTTTTGTAATTTCACGGCTAACAACAGACTATTTTCATACAACAAAGGAAAGATCTGGGCGTGAAGAGGTTAAACACGAGTTACAGGGAATAGTGGAGGGGAGGGAGCATTCGTAAGTGAATGTGTACCAACCTAACTCCCTTATAGTTAGCATCATGCATCCTGACCAGACTATACAACTCTACAAAAAGGGAAATACTTTACCCCCATGGCAGGCGGTATTCTTGAGGTGAGGGCGTAGACCCAGATGGCGGCGATGTACACCCCGATGACAGTGGGTCGGTTCATGCTCTGATAGAACCTCGGCACAGAGACCGCAAAGGCCCTGCAGGACACAACACAACAGCCGTGGTGATGGTGGTGGTGGTGGTGATGGTGGTAGTGGTGGTGGTAATGATAGTGGTGGCAACAATACAGATCATGATGCATAACCTCACAATGGGCTTGATTAACCTCTTGAGACCCAGAACGTAATTTCCATTGCAATTTGGGTACCATTAGACAATTTTTAGTGAATATAAGCAATATTTTATAGATATAACCTGTTTAGTATCCTTGTCCACTAACTCATTTGGTATATTAAGTTACTTTTCGTAATTTTATGGCTAACAACAGACCATTTTTATTGTAAAGGAAAGGTCTGGGCGTGAAGGGGTTACTTAAGATGTATACCAAGTTATGATACATTTCCCAGTTTGTCTCTACATAAATAAAATAATTAAAGAAAATAATTTATCTTCAATTAGATGGTAACTGCTACAACCTTTAAGAATAAAAATAGAATCGACCCTAAAAACACTGATGCCAATGACCAAAATGTACACAAGTGGCATGAAAGTACATTTTATTCTTAAAAATGAAGAATGATATTACTGATTCAGGCCAGTCTCATATTTCCTACTTTCAGATATAACCCAGATTGCAGTCATTCATCAAACAAATTCTGATTCGTACGTCTAAAAATTTTGGCGGGAACAACCTCGGCCTTGATCTACCTGGTGAGAGCGATAGCCAGGATGGTCTGCAGCTCCACCTGTGTGAGGGTGTAGCGGAGGGTGAACGAAGAAGATGCAATGGGTGTCGGTGAGCAGTGAGCCCTGGAGGTGGCGCTGCAGGTACAGGTACTGGGCGCCAGACATGGGCAGGATGAACAGGCAGAACAGGAGCTCCACCACGGCCAGGTTCACCACGAAGGCGGTGGCGGTGGTGCGCAGGGTCTTGGTCATGGGCAGAGCGATGATAGTCAGAAGGTTACCTGAGGGAGGAGAAGGCAAGGGTTTGGAATGATTGGTAAAGTAAGAACTATGGAAACATGAAGGCTGAGGAACACTATACGTTGAAAGATAGCCGTCATAACCTGTGTGTGGAAGTGGCATAGCTACGTAATGACCAACAATGAAGTGATTTTTGTATATATTTTTGTTGTTACATGAGTGCCTCTATATAGATAGCACCTGTAGGCAGTGACCTCTAGGGGTGGGAGGGTCAAATCAATTCAGGTTTGGAAGGAAGGTAAGCTAGTACATGAAGCGTAACAGGAGTACATGACGTAACAGGAGTACATGAAGCGTAACAGGAGTACATAAGATGAGGTTGTTGGGGGGAGGGGGGAGCGGGGAACCAATGGAGCACCGGCGCCAAAAAGTGGTCAGTAAAAGACAGGAAAAAAACTCACCAAATGTGCCCATGATGCCGATGATGAAGGAACAGGCGGCGGTGAAAGCCCAGCATGTCGGCGGGGTAGTGGTGGTTGCCGTTGTCGCCCATCTCCACCTCCTCGCCGATGCCAGCCAGGGACAGGTTGACGTAGGGACTGGAGGTCAGGGAGGCCTCCGTCAGCACATCGAGGGAGGGAGTGGACGCCCCTGAGGCCCCTGACAGCATGCTGAAGGAGGGGTGGGCGCCAGGGAGGACTCGGCCAGCATGGAGGTGAAGGCTGTGTAATTGGCGAGTAACGAGGAGGAAGACGTTAACCCGTCATCCGTGCTTAAAGAATCCTCCATCCTGCCGATGAGACCTGGAAAAAAGAAAAAAAATGATACTTAGAATGATTCCGCCATCTCTCTCTCTCTCTCTCTCTCTCTCTCTCTCTCTCTCTCTCTCTCTCTCTCTCTCTCTCTCTCTCTCTCTCTCTCTCTCTCTCTCTCAATCTGTTACCCTCATGACACACTACTGTTCAATGACGTAGCGGTATCTATAAATGTTTGGGCACCTAGAAGGGCCCAGCTGTGTATGGGGGGCACCGTGGCAAGCGGAGCTCAGGGGCATTCTGATGTCACACAGAAGGGTATTAGTGCATATCGCCAGTCACAGGTCCAAGCAGATTACGGCAGCCATGGCCAGTGGGGGGGGGGAGGGGTCACATGATTCCCATGAGGGGGCACGTGCCCCCCCGTAGCTACGCCACTGGCAATAGCTGATCTGACGTTATATAAGGTAGAAAGATAACGAGGCAACAGCCATTACTTTGCAGGGAGGACTAAACAACCTCCAGTCACACGTAAGCTCTCACTCCCTCCCTCCCTCTCCCACTCATAGCGGCGCCGCCAGGAAAGTTTGACAGAGGTGGCCAAGGTTGGACACAGATCTAGTGAGGGGTGGCCATGGCATAGCCATTACAAAGAAATGGTTGAATGTTCATTAGACCTCTGACTCAGTTCTGGGGTGGCCAATTTTCTCAGTTTCTGGGATTTCAGGGACAGGGGTGGCCTTGGCCATTCCCTAGATCTGCCACTCATTCCTCTCACTCCCTCCCACTCCCTCCCTTTCTCTCTCTACTTACTTACGCTAAGGAAATATGAAGAAAAGTAACAAAATAAAGCGTTGTTTGGAAAAAATATCCTCCTCTCCGCCTCCCAGCTGCCTGCACACGCGTCCTGCCTCCTCACCCGCTCGCTCTCGACTGTCGCTCGTACCGGATTACTCAAGGAACTCAACACTGCTTCAAAACACTAAACCTTTCCCTTATTTCCTTCCCACGCCCTTACCTGTTGACCTTTGACCAATAATTATTGGCCTGTAACGTTATCTAAGTCTTAAATGTTAGTAAATGTGAGTTAGTAATACTGTTGATATAGTTTTGTAGTATTCTTTTAAAGCTTATATTGTCAGGGTTCGGTAGTGCTTCGAACTCATTAACAGCGTCGCAAGGGATTGTGGGTAGGATATCATCTTTTTTTTATGTTTTGCTACGTATTTTGTGGGTTGTTAAAGGACTGAATTGCTTTGTTAGCAGTGGCGTTGCTAGGCATGTATCGATGGGGGGCACAAGGCAAGTGGAGCTCAGGGCCACTCTGATGCCACATCAAAGGCTACATTATAATCTCTAAGGTCAGATCAGTGGTGGGCATTAGAGTATTCCACAAAAAAACGGCAGCCATGGCCAGTGAGGGGCACAGGATTCTCATGGAGGGGCGCGTGGCCCCCCACAGCAACGCCACTGCCACTGTTTCCAACACCAATTAACTTACCACTTACTAAAATCTTGCCTCAATTAGTACCAGCAGGGAAGCAGTTTGCCTGCCCGGGGACGCAACGTCATGGCAGTTAAAAGAAATCACAAGTTTTCCATGAAGCGTTAGGTTAAATGTCGCTCAAGCATCCTCCACAGGTCTCGCGCACCACCCACCCACCCACCCACGCACGCACGCACGCACGCACGCACGCACGCACGCACGCACGCACGCACGCACGCACGCACGCACGCACGCACGCACGCACACACACACACACAGTCACACACACATTCACACAGTCCCACCACACACACACACACACACACACACACACACACACAGTCACACACAGTCACACACACAGTCACACAGTCACACACACACACACACACTAAGAAAGGAAATCTTGTAGTTCAGAACAAATATGAACCCAAGTAAAAGCTCTCAGGGCCCGTATGGGAGGGAAAAAGTTGTAAACAATAGGCATTCGAAAGTTTCCTCAGGTGAAAGAAAGAAGAGTTGGAAAGTAATCAAATAATGAACTTGGAGGGGGGGGGGAGAGAGAGAGAGAGAGAGAGAGAGAGAGAGAGAGAGAGAGAGAGAGAGAGAGAGAGAGAGAGAGAGAAGAGAGAGAGAGAGAGGAGAGAGGAGAGAGAGAGAGAGAGAGAGAGAGAGAGAGAGAGAGAGAGAGAGAGAGAGAGAGAGAGAGAGAGATAACTTCATAAAGGCGAATCAAGGAGCCGGAGCATTCACCTCTCACAACTAGCTGACGTGGCGCGAGTCAATCTTAGAAAATCCCACAAAGCCTGTAAGGGAGCGGCGCAGGAGGGAGGCAGGCAGGAAGGGGAAACAAAGAGGGGAAAGAATAGACTTTTCCGCTGAACCCGCTGAGCATTAGTGACTATTTTACGACACAGCCACACGGCACGGCACTACACTCTCAGAAATAAGGGGTATATTAAGGGTAGAATTGTTACATCGCACCATCACTACCCTTTTTATACCCTATGTCCAGGCTGGAGGGTAGATGCTGCTGATTATACCCTTCATCTACCCTTTATCTACCCTTTTTAGACGAGAGGGTTGAGAAAGGGTACATTTGGGTTTGAAAAGGGTATATTTAGGGTTGCAAAAGGGTATATTTGTAAGGGTAGCAGTATTTCATCACTATAAACACCCTTTTTCTACCCTTTTCCTACCCTTTTTTTCTAAGAGTGTACGCAGTGTGTTCCCGTGTTATGACTGCGCTCCTTGCCATGTCTTGAGCCTACTTGAGGGTATGCAATACATGTTATGAAGGCACAGAGACTGACATCCTATCTACCGTAGGTAAAGTCGCCAGGACAACGTTTTTTTTCGATGTACAGACGTGTGGTGGCGTTAATACTTACATTTCTACATCCATGATTTCAGGAAAGTTAGAAGGGGCTATCTGGAGAGTCATTTTGTGTCTTTATCTGTGTCATAGTATGGCTATAAATGAACAAATTACGAAAATGAACCGAGTGGCGACGTTGATAACGGGCTACATTAAAGTCGCCATCTACTGTTTATGTTCTGAGTGTCCTCCCGTCGTCGTCGTCGCCCGAAGAAAAGACTAGTGGGGAAATTTGAAATCGTCTATACTTGCAGATACAAAGCATAAAACAACGCTGAAACAGGGTAGTTTATACAGTCATGATATAAACTACTGTGTATCATCTTCAGTGGCACATACACAGCAGTAGTGATGCTATAATTAGTACTATATGGCGGCTGGCGACATTATTGCAGCTGGCGACTATACTGTTATCTACGTTAGTGCTTCTCCTCTTCTATAGTCTATTTTTTTTAACAAGGCATAAAATCCATTCTATCTTAAGGTCTCATGTTTAAAATGATGCCTATGTTTACCTGATAATAGGGTTAACTATGATAAAATACAGCTGACATTTAGAAGAAGCGTAGTATTCCCTTCTCCTGGCATCAAATATCAGTCAGTAAGCAGCAAGGGGACAGGATTTTTTGCCTCGTTAAAAAAATAGACTATAGGAAAGTATACTCTAGGAGGGAAAGAGTCATCTGGGTGAGGTATCCTAGGAATATATTATAAGGAGTGTGTCAAGACCTAGCAAAATGAAATATATACCTCGATTAGGTCACCTCGCACCCTCTTTCTTTCTAACTCGAAACTCTTTGTCATCATCGCCTCTGTTCCGCGGTGAGCACGTCTTGACTGCTTTTAAGGCGAACACAACAAGGACATAAACGCAGAGGCGGAGGAATGATTAAAGTCCATCCTCCCTTGCCCCTTTATTTACACCAGTGGAGTGATCGTGGCCCCACCATAACAAATAGATCGCATGTCATCACCATCACCACTACTCACGCCACCGCAACCACAACAACAACAACAAACATCAACGCAAGAGTGGCTCCTAAGTGCATCCGCCACCGCCAATTCTCCCAGCATGGTGCCTCCCTGCCTTCAGCTTCACGTGGGAGGCGATGCTGCTTTTTCGCGGTAGGAATATACATGATTTTCCTCCCATAACATTACCACCAAGGAGGTCGAGGAAGGAAGACGAGGCAGACTACGAAATAAGAGAGAGAGGAAGAGTAGAAGGAAAGGAGGGAAGTAGGAGATCGAGAGAAGTGAGAGAAGCGGAGAGGAAGAGGAAAGTCGCAGATCACGTACGCGATGAAAATTTTGTGCTGCAGTGGTGTCAAATTTTGCGGATATTGGGACGAGGACCTTGAGTTAGACTGCTCCATTTTATTATTTGTGGCCTTTAACCTCCGACACGAAATCGCTCCCTGGTTGACGAAGGGTAAAGCGCCTCATTCCCCACCCCAGCAGCGTTCCGGCGAGTGACTTGCTTGCTTGTTTCTTGTTGGTGCTGAGCGAGGCACGGCAGCCCTTTTGATGGCGTGGCTTTTAGCTCGAGGTAAAGAGATGGGAGGGAGGGAGCCTTGGAGGGAAGAGCGAGGGGGTGGTAGTAGGGAGGGAGGGAAAAAGTGGAGGACGCGAGGTGGTGTACAAACAGGATGCTAAGTCTTGTGGTAAATATGTGATTTTGGAACACGCACGCGCGCACACAGACAAAATAAAAAAATATGTATTGCGAAAGAGGAAAAGTAACGTTGGTGATAAAGAACAAGTTACTGAGAAGAGAGGAAATTTCACTGGAGTTATCATGACAGAGAGAGAGAGCGAGAGAGCGAGAGAGCGAGAGAGTCAGAGCCAGAGCCAGAGCCAGAGCCAGAGCCAGAGCCAGAGACAGAGACAGAGACAGAGACAGAGACAGAGACAGAGACAGAGACAGAGACAGAGACACAGCCAGAGCCAGAGCCAGAGCCAGAGCCAGAGCCAGAGACAGAGACAGAGACAGAGACAGAGACAGAGACAGAGACAGAGACAGAGACAGAGACAGAGCAAGCCAGAGCCAGAGCCAGAGCCAGAGAGAGAGAGAGAGAGTGGAGAGGGTGTGGGAGAGAGGAGGAGATGAGAGGGAGGAGGTAAAGAGATGGAGGGGGAGCTGGAGAGAGGAGGAGGTGAGAGGGAGGGAGGGAAAGGAGAAGGATCGTCCCGAGGTGTCGACAAGCGGATTGTAACTGTCGGTAAAATATGCTTTTGCACGGCGCGCACAAGACAAAATGGAAAAACTATGTATTGCGAAAGGGAAAGTAACGTTGGTGATAAAGACAGCTACTGAGAGAACGGAAATTTCAGTGTTATTGATAGAGAGAGAAGCGAGAGACAGAGGCCGAGCCAACCAGAGAGAGAGAGTAGATAGATGAGAGAAGAGAAGTGAGTGTAGAGACGTTCGAGAGAGGAGAGGATGGGGCTCTGTGTTCGCGTCTCGCATGCCATATGTTTAAGTCCAGCATAAGTGTCGTTTTTGCTGGGGCAGCAAAGGGTGTTGGCGTCAATCCGGCTGAGTTTGATGGAGTTATCTCGAAGGCTTGCGTTGTTGCGGGTGGTGGATAGGAAGGCCACTTCACCGAGAAAGTTAGTAATAAATTGAGTGAAAACGTATGTGTATTTTTCTTGTCGTGTGGGTGTGTGTGTGGGTGTGTGGGGTGGTGGGTGTGTGGGTGGGTGGGTGGGGTGGGTGGGTGTGGGTGGTGGTGGTGGTGGGGTGGGTGTTGGTGGGTGGTAGGGTGGTGTGTTGTGTGTAATGGGTGCTACCACATTATACCTTATTGTAACAAAATAGCACATACACTTTTCTTTATTTCCTCCCTGCACGCCTCACCTCTTCCTTGACCTACATCTCAACTCTGTGCCTCCCCCTTCCCTCCCCCCTCCCTCCAATGCACCAGCCAGCTCTTCGCCCACTCTGCCTCAACTCTCCTCGCCGGCGGAATCCAAGTGCCATCAGGAATTCCCGAACATGCTCCCCCGCTACTCAAGCATCGCGTGGGTGTGCATTCTCTCCTCCCACTCCGCAGGCCAGGCTGGTCCTTGCTTATTGCGGAACAAGGCCAGATTCAATTTATTTCAGTTTGGACCCCAGGAATGTATAGGTTTAACTTCAACCGTGTTTTTCTGTGAGTCTGATGATGATGATTCTCTCTCTCTCTCTCTCTCTCTCTCTCTCTCTCTCTCTCTCTCTCTCTCTCTCTCTTCTCTCTCTCTCTCTCTCTCTCTCTCTCCTCTCTCCTCTCTCTCTCTCTTCTCTCTCTCTCTCTCTCTCTCTATTGGGTCGCCACATCGTAAACAGATAATTATATAAATGATATGTGAAATGCATTAATAAAGAGAGAGAGAGAGAGAGAGAGAGAGAAGAGAGGAGAGAGAGAGAGAGGAGAGAGAGAGAGAGAGAGAGAGAGAGAGAGAGAGAGAGAGAGAGAGAGAGAGAGAGAGAGAGAGAGAGAGAGAGAGAGAGAGAGAGAGAGAGAGAGAGAGAGAGAGAGAGAGAGAGAGAGAGAGAGAGAGAGAGAGAGAGAGAGAGAGAGATAAGATAAGATTTTCATCCTATCTAGACACCTTGCAAGTACCAACTACAAGGTTATTGACTATACAAAGCGCCGCCACGTCAGCACGAACTAGGCGGACTCGAACCGCTGACCGAATGCACAGGGACGCTGCACATTGCGAACTCACGTCTCTACCAACCTTGCCACCCTGACGGGCTGAGAGAGAGAGAGAGAGAGAGAGAGAGAGAGAGAGAGAGAGAGAGAGAGAGAGAGAGAGAGAGAGAGAGTGTGTCTCGAGCATATGCAATTATTTTGAATCCATTGATGCATGTATGTATATATGTATGCACATTTACAAGCATATGTATGTATGTATGTAATTGTAAAAATAAAATCACATCGGAGAAAGTAAGCAGCAACAGATGTACAACAGGCGCGTGAATGTTATGCATAAAATCAAACTGGGTCGCGATGAAAAAAGTTTGAAGACCACTGCTGCAGAGATTAAGAGTTGTTCTCAGATGCGAAGACAGCAGGCTATTGCATCTAATGAACTGATGATTACTGTATTAGCTGCTGAGACACGTTAAGCTTACAACGCAAGTGAGGCCATTTAGGGAAACAATACTCGTACATGTCCTCCACTAAATGTTCTTGACAATGCGCGTCTTGCCCAAACTAACGACGACGAGGCATTAGCATGGAAAGAGCACCCGCCCCCCCACCAACCAGAGCACTGCACAGGACACTGCAGCTACTTCAACACACAAGAAGAGACGGTAACTATTGCACAAAATAAGGGAAAGTTCTGTAATCGCCACTCCAATGCAAATATTGTGAAGGACAAATCCATTTCAGCTAACGAGGCGACTAGATTCTTTCGTCTTCAAGGGTCACACACCGTCATGTTACGTCCCTTCCTCCTCACGCTTAACCCCTTCACACCCAGATCTTTCCTTTGCTGTAAGAAAATGAATATTGTCGAGCCATTAAACTACGAAAAGTAACTGAATATACCAAATTTGTTAGTCGACAAGGATACTAAACAGGTCATATCTATAAAATCTTGCTTGTAGTCACTAAAAAGCGTATAATGGTAGCCAAATTACAATAGAAATTACGTTCTGGGTCTCAAGGGGTTAAAATATTGATGCTGACGACACAAGGGAAATAGGGCGTGTACCTTCTCCCGCAATATTCTTTCTGATGATGTGCATGTATATTATCTATTTCCGATTAGCGGGCTTATTATTACTTTTTTTCCC
>JACEEZ010008618.1:135000-160000 GCA_016584305.1 Chionoecetes opilio
ACGCAGACTAGAAAATTAATTTTCCCCCAATTTTTATATTTTTTTCCCCCGATCGGTTGCAGACTGTTCGCAGAGTGATTGCTTCCTAACGCAGAATAGTCTGCGATAGGGTAAGGTTTTGTCGAAATCTTAACTTGAACGCAGCGTATTTTTAACGGAAACCCATCGTGAACACGACTTAAGCCCGGTGAGACCGGGCTATCAGGGCCGAGGTGATCAGCTGTCCCAGGCGCATATTCTCAATGTGTTCGCCCTTTTCGGCAGGCCGCTGGCGAATTTTTTTAAACTTTCGGTTAAGGTTAGGTTAGGTTAGGTACAGTTTCCCGTTGACTAAACTAACTTTGTGTGGGAATCACAATGAGGTTATTTTCAAGAAAATCCTGTGGTTAGTTTCGGAGCTACAGCCATGCGTAGAGGGCCGCCATCCTGCCGAAGGGCGAACGCATTGAGAATATGCGTCCCGGGCACCTACACGACTGGGCCGGGGCATGCCGGGGCGGGGCGGGGCAGTGGTGGGGTAGGGGTTGTGGGGCATGGCGGGGCAGTGGTAGGGGAGGGGTGGAGGGGTAGGAGAGGGGTGAGTGGGTGTTGGAGGGGGTGTTGGAGTGGGTGTTGGACTGGGTGTGAAGGCATCCTGAGAGCCGCTCGATTACCTACAAGTTCCTTTGAAGGCATTCGTAACGCCAGTAAGTGGAAGTCAAGACCAATAAACAGACGCATCTATTTATCGTCGGATAGTTTCATTTATTTATCATACCTTCGCGGGCCCTTCTGCGGGAGGAATGAGGGGGGGGGGGGGGGGGGAGGAGGAGAAGAGGAGTGGGGTGTGTGTGTTGGGGTGTGGGTTTTTGGGTGGGGTGTGTTGGGTGGGTTTTGTGTGTAAGTGTGGGTTTTAAGAGGGGGTGTGTGTGGGGTGTGGGTGTGGTGTGGGGGTTCTGAGTATTTTTGGGGGGGTTTCCCGGGGGGGCCTAAAGGGAGAGTGGGAGCAGAAAAAGGCCGGCCTCTGTCATTAGTTTGCTAGCTAAGAGGGGGATTTTAAACGGGTCTGACACCCACCAGGACCACCACTCCCTGGGGGCCATTTAAAATGCACCCAACCACCAAACAAAATAACCGGACCCTTTCCCCTGCAGTTTTGGCGCTATAGGCAAAAAATTTTAAAAAAAAAAAAAAAAAAAAAAAAAAAATTTTGGTTTCCCCCCCCCGGTGACAGATCTTTCTCTTTTCTCAAAAAGTTGCACTTCAGCATCAAAAATTTTCCCCCCACTTTTTTTTAAGAAGTTTAAATTACCCCGGGGGCACGTTTTTTGGAAAAAGGTCCCACAGGAGTCATGGGGAGGGGAGGGCGATGGGGGGGGAAGGGGGGGGAAGGAGGTTTAGGGGGGGGGTTTCAAGGAAAAAAGGGGTGGGGGGGGGGAAGAGGGGGGGGAGGGGGAGGAGGAGGGGGGGAAAAAATGAGGTGGGGGGGGAGGAGGAGGAGGGAGAAGAGGTGGGGAGGGGGAGGGGGGGGGGGGAAAGGGGGAAAGGGGGGGAGGGGGGGGGGAGGTGGGGGGGGAAAGAGGAGGAGGTGGGGGGGAAGGGGGGGAGGGGGGGAGGGGGGGGAAAGGGGGGGGAGGGAAGGGGGGAGGGAGAAGGGGTGGGGGGGGGGAAAGGAGGAGGTGGGGGGAAGAAGAGGTGGGGAGGGAGAGGAGGGGGTTTTGGGGGGGGAAGAGGAGGAGGTGGGGAGGGAGAGGGGAGGTGGAGGGAAAAGGGGGGGTGGGGGGGGGGAGGGGGGGGAAAAGAAAGGGTGGGGGGGGAGAGGAGGTGGAGGGGGGAGAGGAGGGGGAGGAGGTGGAAGAAGAGGGGGGGAAATTAAAAGAGAGGGGCGGCCTTGCGGGGGTCCGGGAGGGGCCCCCCAAATGAAAAAAAAAAAGAAAGGGCCCAAAAAATGGGGGGTTTAAATTTTATGGGGGGCGAGGGGTGGAAAAGGGGCTGGCGGGGTAGCGGCAGGGGCAGGCGGGGGAAAGGGGTAGTATAGGAGGGTTGGGGGAAGGGGGAAAATTTGGGGGGAATTTAAAGGGGGGAGGGGAGAATTTTTGGCACGGGGTGATGCAGTGTTGGTATATGAAGGGGGGCGGGGGGGGGGGGGGAGGGGGGAGACGGGTGGTGGCTACGGTGAGTCCCGTAAATTGTAAGAAGGGGGGAGGGAGAGGGAGGGGGGGTTTGGGAAAGGGGGGGAGGGGGGGGGGAAGGAAGGGGAAAGGAAGGGGAAAAAAAAGGGGGGAAAGGGGGAAAGGGGACACCCAAAGGAAAAGCAGCCAACACCCCACTCTACGACCCTAAACCGGGTGTCACCGGGTTTAAAGTCGTGTTCACGTGGGGTTGGCGATGTTTTTTTTGGCTGTTCGAAACTTGGACGAAAACGAGGAGTAAGTGGAAAAGACGGTGTACAATCCATTCTACGTTTTTTTAAACGCAACCCGGTTTGGGGCACAGGGCAGCTTTTCCCCCTTGCCCCAAAAACACCCGGTTTTCACCCGTAATAGGACGCAGATTAATTTGAGATAACCGCCTCCCGACCCCCTACCACTGCAAAATAGTCTGCTTTAAAAATTGCCATTCCCCAACTAGTCTGCGGAAATCTCAGAACAGTCTGCGTTTGATCGGCGAATAAACAAAAAAATTTTGAATTTTGTCGGTTTCTTAAAGGGTTTTGTTCGCAGATCTTTCGCAGAGGTTCGGCGACGGACGCAAGGGGCCCCTGTTAGCCAGTTTTAAAAAACGCAGACTAAAAAATTTAAATTTTTCCCCCCAAATTTTTATTTTTTTTTCCCCCCGGATTCGGGTTGCAAAAGGTTGCAAAAGTGATTGCTTCCAAAACGCGGGAATAGTCTGCGTTTAGGGAAGGTTTTGCCCGAAATCTTAACTTAAAACGCAGCGTATTTTTAAGGGAAAACCCCTTTCGTAAAAAACGATTAAAAGCCCGGTGGGGAAACCGGGTATCAGGGCCGAGGTGATAAAACCCCTGTCCCAGGCGCATTTTCCCAAAGGGTGTTCGCCCTTTTGGGCGGCAGGCCGTGGCAAAATTTTTTTAAACTTTTTTAAAGGGTTTTAGGTTGGGTTTTTGGAGGTACAGTTTCCCGTTGCCCTTAAAAAAAAAAAATTTTTTTTTGGGGGGAATCACAATGGGGTTTTTTTAAAAAACCCCCTTTGGGTTTTAGTTTCGGAGCTCAGCCAGCGTAGAGGGCCCCCAAACCTCCGAAGGGCGAACGCATTGAGAAATGCGCCCCGGGGCCCACCTACACGACGGGCCGGGGCATGGGGGGGCGGGGCGGGCAGTGGTGGGGTGGGGGTTTGGGGGGCAGGGCGGGGCAGTGGTAGGGGAGGGGTGGGTGGGGAGGAGGGGTGAGTGGGTGTTGGAGGGGGTGTTGGGTGGGTTTTGGAGGGGGTTTTTAAGGCACCCGGGAGAGCCCGCTCGATTACCTAAAAGGGTTCCTTTGAAGGCTTTCGAAAAACGCCAGTAAGTGGAAGTCAAGACCAATAAACAGACGCTCTTTTTACTCTCGGATAGTTTCATTTATTTATCATACCTTCGCCGGGCCCTTCTGCGGGGGGAATGAGGGGGGGGGGGGGAGAGGAAAAAGGAGGAAGGAGGAAAAAAGAGGAGGAGGCTTTAAAAACTACTTAGAACCAATATATCTAATTAAATATTTTTAAACCCTGGGGGGACCCGACTCAAATATGAAAGTAAAAGGGGGGTGAGGGGGCCCCCCCCCCCCCGAAAGGGGGGGAAATGTAAGGGAGGAGGAGGGGGGGAATAATAGGAATAAAAGGGAATAAGGGGGAAACCAGGAGACCAAATTGGCCCATAACAGGGTATCTGTTGACACATACTACAAAATATAAAAAAGTAAGAGGACATTTGGGGAAAATGATACCATGTCTCTAAAAAAGAAGGAACATGGAAGTTTCGTAGTGGGGAAAAGGGGTTAGGTATGAAATATACCCAAAATTTCCCCTAACACTTAAACGATCCGGGGGGGGTATATTTTGAATTCGGGAGGGCATATCAATACCCATTTTTTTTACCCGTTCGCGTTTAAGTCGGGGGTTTAAAAGAAATTATTTTGCTGGCATCGACAAAATTTCCCGGAAATTTTTTTCATCGATTTAAAAACTCTAACATTGAAATTAAATTTTTTCGGAGAAAAAGTGATGCAAAGGTTTAAACCCTTCGTTTAAAACCGTTATTTCTTGTTGCACTTGAGGAAAGCTCAAAAAGGTTCTTTGATTAAGGGCACAAATCCTTTTAGATCTTTAAAAGGGGGCTAATTTAAATCCCCCCGGATTTACGACCCTTTTGGGAAAACATAAATTTAAATTCCCCAGTCTCTCTTCCCTAAAAGGGAATTTTGCAGAGTGGGATTAGTTTTGGTTTCTTTCTTTGAATTTATTTAATTTGGCTTGATACTTTTTCGGGAAAAAGGCGACCAGGAAAGGGAAAGCATATTTTTAAGGCCCAACCAAAGAAGTGTTAATGTGTCATTAAATTCGGAGTTTTATGTTTAAAGTTGCGTTTAATAAGCCCAAAAATCATATTGCCTTTTTTCTGGCAGCTAGGGAATGGAAAGGTTTTTTTAAAACATTAAATAATTTAGACACCTTTAAAACCTTTCCTGCGGAAATTTAGTTAACGATTTATTTTGCATTTTTTTTTATATTTGAGGTTATTGTTCCTATAGCATTACTTACATTTATCGAATTGGTTTTTTTAGCCCTTTATCACTCCAAAAAAGATAGTTTGCCCAGACCACCTTTTATGAGTTCGCAGTTTTCTCAGGTTTATTGTTTTTTACCCCCTAATTTGGGTCATCAGCAGATTCCATATTTTTAAAACAAGTCTGCAGTCCAGGGCATTTATATATATCAGAAAAAGAGTAGGACCCAAGACCCAGCCCTGAGGATCCACTAGTGACATCAAACCCCAACAGAGGGCCTCGCCCCTTTAAAATTTCTACCCGTTTTTTACGATTTGAAAAACCAAAACGCCAAACCCGAACATAATGCTCTCCTAAGCCATTGCCCTTTTGCTTGGTTTAAAAGTCGCTTAGGGGGAAAAAATGTATCGAAGGCTTTTTTGAAAATCAAAAGGATATTATATCCCAGGGGTTTACGTCCCAGTTTTAATTTAAAAGACATTGAAAAAATCCCCGGGAGGTTTGTTAAGAGGATCTTTATTTCGAAATCCCTGCGGGAGTTTAATATTTAGTTATTTTTTATCGAGGGAAAAGGGGCTATTTTGAAGGGAAAAAAAAGGGAAAAGGAGAAGGAAGGGAAGAGGAGAAGGGGGGAGGGAAAAAGGGAGGAAAAGGAAGAGGGAGGGGGAGGGGCAATGGTGGTTAAACGTGAAACTAAATTTAAAAAAATATAAAATTTTTCAGTAATACATTTTTTAAAAGGGAAGAAGTCCAAAAAAAGGGGGGGAGGGGGAGGAGGAGGGGAGGAGGGAAAGGGGGAGGAGGAGGAGGGAGGAGGAGGAATAAAAAAAAAAGGAATTTCAAAGGAAACAAAAAAAAACAAAGCAAAAGACCCCCTAGGTCCTTAAAGGCTTTTTTGCTTTAAAATAACTACACAACTAGATAATAAAAGAGAAAAGGGTGGAAGTAGAAGGCTCCTCCCCACCCACCCATCCTCCAGCCGAAGCTGGGCCCAAAAAAAAGTGATACCCTGAAAAATTTGAAAAATGCATGGAAAATTTTTGGGGGAAAGTTTAAAGCGGGAAAACTAGGCTAACTACTATAGTTGTGGGGGGGGTTTAGTGCTTTATAGATAGGTATGTTTTTGTGTGTTTTTTAATGGTGTGAACACAGGGGGGAGGTTAAAAGGGGGGTTTCGCAGCCTTTCCGGGGCTTTCTTGGGAGGCAGCAGTTTAATCAGGGCCCCCGCTCCGTTCAATCCACTGGGATTGTTTTAATTTTAAGTAGGACGCCTACACTTCAATGCCTCCTGAGCAGTGACCCCTGGTTACCCTTTAAAAAACCCATGGTGGTCACAAAATGTCAAAGGGCCCCCCCCAACGAACCACAGCCGTCACAGGTCGAGAGTGTAGTGGTTTAAACCCTTAAAATTTGGGGTATCTGTGTGTTATGAGGTCTAATGTAGGTTGGGGTAGGCTCAGTGTGGAAGTTCAAGGGTGGTGCGGCCCCCCCTTGCTGGCGCTTTTTGGGAGGCCAGGGTCAATTTAGGCCCCAGCCCGTTTCAATCCCCCTGCGGTAGTGCACTTTCCAAATAGGACCCCCGTCACCTTTTAATGCCCCCTGCAGCAGTTTACCCCTGGTAATAAATCCCCATGGTTGGGCACTAAAATGACGGGGGCCTTACTGAACCAAAAGCCGTAAAAAGGGCAAAAAAGGAAGTGACCCGTTTACTGGGGCTGTCTGAGACGGTTTTGGGAGGGGGGTTTTTTAGACGCACTCGCAATTTTTTTACGCAATGAGAGTAAATTCAGGAGGCCCGCGAGATAAATTTTTTATTCCCAGAAAAAAACAGTGACAAACCCGGGGGTTTGATATAAAAAATATTTATCCCAGGCGAAATTTAAATGATTCTATTTTTATTTGAGTTACTACGTCTGACGGCCAAACCAAATTCCCAAAATTTTCAAAAACGGTTTTTGAAGAAGTACTTTTCTTTGTCTTACAAACCTTTTCCGGTTATTTTTAAAACCGTTTTTTCAGTTTTAACCTTTACCGGTTAGGGGAAAAAAATTTCTGGGAACGTTGTAAATCCATTGAAGATTTTAAAAACTCGATGAGGTCACCTTTTTATCCTTCGTTTTGTTAGTGGAAAAGTTAAAATTTTTGAGCCGGGGTTTTGTACGATTTAACGCCCAAACTAGGTATCATTTTGGTTTCTCTGCGCTGTATTTTTTAGTTTTTCTAGTCCCTTTTTTAAAAAAGGTGACCAGGGAAATGCAAAACAGTATCTAGATGGGGGCGAACAAGCGAGTTAAAAAAAGTGGGGTTTTAACTTTTCGATTGGGAAAATGAAAGGGCGTCCAATAAAAACCAAACCAAATTTTTTTGCCGGTTTTTTTCTTAAACCCCTATAATTTGGGATTTGGTTTTAGATCTTTTGAGATTTTTAAAGCCTAAAAATTTTTTTCTTTACAACAAAAAATTTTTGTTGGAAATCGTCACCCCGTAAAATTTTATGAGGGGTTTTTATTCCCCATAGTAGTAAATGACATTTGTCAAGGTTTAATTAATTTTCCATTTTTTGACCATTCTGTTAGCGTGGTTTTAAATCGTTTTGTATGAGTTTGGGGCTGAGATTCCCGTAGGGCTATGGTTTGTTATTTGTGTCATCAGCAAATTTTGATATCCTGCTGTGATTTCCCCCGTCAATGTCATTTATGTTATTTAAAAAAGGATAGGTCCCAGAAAATGATTTCCTTTTAGGAAAAACCCCTATTACAATGGTCCAGTAGAAGAATTTTCCCTTTATTACCACCCCCCCTTTTTTTAAAGATTTGACAGCCAGGGTTTTTATCCAATTTGAAAGATGGCCTGTTATACCCTTAGTTTTTCTTTTCTAATGGGGACGTTATGAGGAACTTTTTCGAACGGGTTTTTGAAAAACGAGGTAAAAATAGTCTACTGCCCTCGTGTTGTGTACATTTTTTTAAAAACACTATTTTAAAAAAACAAATAAGGGTTTAGAGGGATGGCGTTTTTTTTTTGAATCCATTTCTGCGAATCTTTGGGTTATGTCATTTTTCTAAGAAACTTAACATTTTGTCTCCTTTTGAAAGGATTCCCTTAATTTTCCCCGCAATTAGTTAAAAAAAAATTGGGCCGATAGTTTCCGGGGGCTTGCTTCCTTTTTTTAAAAATGGGTGTGACATTTGCTAGGTTTTTCCTTTGCACGGTACATTTCCGGGAGTAAAGACTTATTAAATAAGAGGAAAAATGGTTTTACTATTTTGTTCTTTTTTTTCTTTTAAATGCGTGGCGGGAAAATTTTTTTTGGACCAGGGACCCTTTTTAATTTTTATGTTTTTTACCCCGAGCAAAAATTCACAAATTTCCCGAAAGGTTAATGAGCTGAGCAAAGTTTCCCTTTTTTTGGGGTTTGGGAAATTGGGTTTAATTTTGGCCCTGTTTTTCTACTGTGAAGACTGAGGGAAAAAAAATTATTTAGAGTATCCCCCATAGATACTTATTTTCTGTGTGTTCGCCAAAATTTTTCCCTTTTCCCAAAAGGTTCCCCTTTGGGTTTAAAGTCATTTTTTTTTCCTTTTTTTAAATAGCTGAGAATTCTTTAGGGTTTGGGTTTGGGCATTTCGGGAATAGTAATTTAAAAACTTTTTTTGCCTGTTTTAAAGAGTTTTTTGTATTTCGTCTAAAATTTTGTCGTTTATCGCGTTTGTCGTCTTTATTTTGTGTTTCTTTGGGTTTTCATATTTCCCCCGCTTTTTAAACTGCAAAAGGGTTTTCCTTGATTCGCGGGTCCCCCAATTTTGGTTTTAATGTTTTTAAAAAAAACGCCGAAATCGCAAAACGGTATTTAGGGGTTTTTTGCTAAGTTAAGGTTTCGGTAATTAGCCCTGCCAAAATTTAAAGTCGTTACTTTTTGAGAAACATTCCCAAAAAGGGGGTTCGTTAAGAAATTTAGTAGGGGAGGGGGAGGAGGAGGAGGAGGAGGAGGAGGAGGAGGGGGAAAGGAGGAGGAGGATGGGAGGAGGAGGAGGAGGAGGAGGAGGAGAGAACGGAGGAGGAAGGAGGAGGAGGAGGAGGAAGGAGGAGGAATCGGAGGAGGAGGAGGAGGAGGAGGAGGAGGAGGAGGAGGAGGAGGAGGAGGAGGAGGAGGAGGAGGGGGGGAGGGGGGAGAGGATCACTTCGGGTAGCGTCTGTGAACTCCACTTAATTTAACAAGAGAGGATGTTGATGAAGGCAGTATAAATATTTCCCACCGCCCGGGGGGGCGCTATTCCCCCCCCAACCCGAGGGTAGGGTTTGGCCCGTTGTTCTTGCCTGGAGGTGGGCGGCAGTCGGGAGCCTTTCGTGTGTGCCGTACCATGTGCATCACAGGGAAATTTATGGTCTTTATAACGCAGAAAAACTGAAATAGAAGATAAGAGGACGGAAGGCTGGACACGCGGGGAAAGACCTTAATTGTGTGTGTATTTATGAATGACGATAAAACACAGGAGAAGAATTGAGAGAGAGTAGTATGAAAGCACAGAGAGAGAGAGAGAGGAGAGAGAGAGAGAGAGAGAGAGAGAGAGAGAGAGAGAGGAGAGAGAGAGAGAGAGAGAGAGGAGAGAGAGAGAGAGAGAGAGAGAGGAGAGAGAGGAGAGAGAGGAGGAGAGGAGAGAGAGAGAGAGGAGAGAGGAGGAGACGAGAGAGAGAAGAGAGAGAGAGAGAGAGAGAGAGAGAGAGAGAGCATAAAATAACAAAAAGTGACTGTATATACCAAATGAGTTAGTGGACAAGGATACTAAACAGGTCATAGCTATAAAACATTGCTTATAGTCACTAAAAATCGTCTAATGGTACCCAAATTACAATGGAAATTACGTTCTGGGTCTCACGGGGTTAAAATCGTATACATGGCAACAGAGGACATTCAGATAGACCCCCACCCTATAAACAGAGAATAAAACCTACGTGATAACAGTTACAGATCAGGAATGGACAAAATGTTGAGAAGTAAGCAGGAGGTGTATAATGCGGTTGTTTAGGGGACACAGAATCGCCCCGTTGCAGCGTTGGCGGCCGCGGCGAGGCTGGAATGGGCTTCACGAGGCTACTACGGCTTATTACTGGAACCAAGCCCCCTTTTTAGGGCCGATTATTTAGGGCCGGCCCTCTAGTTTGTCCCTCTTGTCTCTGGTCTTTTCTTCTTTTCTTTTCTTTTCTTTTCTCTCTCTCTCTCTCTCTCTCAACCCTAGAAAATGAGATTATAATGATGATAAGGAGGGGGAGGAGGAAGAGGAGAACACAGGGAAATAGAAAACAACGGATAAAGATGATTAGGAACGGGGAAAGGTGATGAGAGGGAGAAAATAAAAGCAACGCAGAGGAAGTAGTAATAATAACTATCACACACTCACACTCACACTCACACACACACTCACACACACACACACTCACACACTCACACCACACACACACACACACACACACATGCACACACACACACACACGCACATACTGGAGATCGAGGACACCCAATAGTAGGAAACGCGAAGACTTGCTTTACATAACGCAAAATAGACTTCGGGAGACCGGATAACGAGTGGTGTTGGGACCGAAGAGGAGGAGGAGGAGGATTACATAGGAAGAACAGATACCAGGAGCTATTTTGGTCTATAACAAGAGTATCTATTAAATTTGCACTCATTCGAGAGTCGTGGAGTAAGGGGCGATCTGATAGAAGTGTTTAAGTGGATAAAGGGATACAATATAGGCGATGTAGGAAAAGTTCTTAAGGTTAGTAAGCAGGTTAGAACGAGAAGTAACGGATTCAAGCTGGAAAAGTGTAGATTAAAAAGGGAAAAGGGAGAAACTGGTTCACAAATAGGGTGGTGAATGATTGGAATGGACTCATCGTCAGGGGTCAATGCGGAGTCTATTGGGGTCTTTCAAAGGAGTCTGGATAAATTCATGGATGGGGAAGGGGAGGTGGAATAGGTGTGTTAAGGGAAACAGGAACTACCCCGTGTAGGTCTCACGGCCTCTTGTAGCTTCCTTACTTTCTTATGTTCTTATGTTATCTGCTGACCTACGTGACGTTCACAACTACTGCCAAACTATAGCAGGGATAATAGGATAGCACAGAATAAGCATCCTCCCCACCCAATGTAACATACGTCGAGTCTTTCCTTGATTATGTGTGTTCAGAGAAGATACTGATACATCTGTTTGACCCTTTAGCAATACAGTAATGCAAACTATATATACAGTATCTATTATAAGGCTCGTCTGTTAGCGGAGCTCTTTACAGACCTGTGCGAACATAGTTGCCGTTTTTAGGTCAGATAAATAAGGCCCGAGAAATAATTAAATAATAAATCGCATTACCTTGAAAATACTACAAAGATAATTATTAGATAAGCAATATTTAAATTTAACATATAAAAATTAATAGTAAATAAAATGAAATACAAATAGGAATAGCAATCTTGGACGAGGCAAAAACCAAGGCTAAAAATTTAAAAAAACACACAAACAACACAAAAACTAAATACACATGAAAAACAAGGATTAGATTTATTGATCGATTTTTTTCTTCTTTATTTACACTTGAAATGTTTCTATCGGTGATGTTTTTTAAAAGTTCTGGCAGCCGATGCCACAGTGTTACTCCCCTAACCGTAATGCTTCGCTGGCATGGCACGTTCTACATAAGGGAATTTTAAATCATTTGGTCTTCGGCTATTTGAGTTGTTAGACATGAATTGAAAACCACTGTCAACTTGGTATGTGTATAATGCTTATGTATAAATGATTTGCTTGGAGGGATATAATATTTAGTTTTAAATAAATTTAGGTCTTTAAAGAGAGGGTCTGTTGTGTGCATATCTGTGATTGTGAACATTACACGTAACATATTTTTTGAGTATAAAAACTTCAAGTAAAGTTTTAAATGCTCCTCCCCATACAGCTGAACAATACAAAAGGTGTGGCTAGGCTATTGATAAGTATATTTGTCTTAAACTATCAATGGTTATATTGTTTCGTATTGTATGTAGTACAATAAGAAAATAAGTGGGAGGAAAAGGAGCTTTAACCCTTCACGCCCAGATATTTCCTTGGCTATAAAAAAATTGTCTGTTGTCGAGCCATAAAATAACGAAAGGTAACTGAATATACCAAATTAGTAAGTGGACAAGGATACTAAACAGGTCATATCTATAAAATAATGCTTATATTCACTAAAAATCGTCTTATGGTACTCAAATTACAATGGAAATTACGTTCTGGGTCTCAATTGGGGGTTAATCAAATTCTAACCCCGAACAGCAACACGGGTCTGCACGCAAGCAACGAGTAGGAAGTGCATGTGAAAAATGACACAGAGTTGCTTCCGCCTCTTCATTCAGCTTCGCATAAAAGGAACAGACACACGTACGTACATGCATCATTTTCCAATAACTATCATTATCAATCAGTCTTCTATTCAACTCAGTAATTTTGTGGCTGATGTCGTGGAGTGATAACGCGCACGTACACACATACACATACACACACACACGACACACACACGCACACACACACACACACACACACACACACACCACGCACACACACACACACCATATTTCTCTCTCTCTTTCCCCTCCCGTGATCGACAGGCGAGTGTGAGTATCGACACTCAGGTAAACATAACTTGCCCATCGACAGGTGTAAGAACGCACACACACAGCCATCCCTCAGACCCATATCGACACACACACACACACACACACACACACACACACAGACACAACACCACACACTCCCCCCCCCCCCCACCCCCCCCACACACACGTCACGCCAGCATTAATTATCGTCATATTCCCAGGAACCACTTAAATACCTTATACACATGTTACTATTAAATACAACTTTTGACGCTACGTATTTCCTGTTCCTTGAAAACAAAAGATATATTCGACAGGGGTAAATGTTAATCACAATACTATTTTCATCATAGAATTAAATAGCGTGCCAGTGCGAGCTAGATGTGATACAGTTTACATATATTTGGTTTTTTTATTTTAACGGGGGCCAAAAAAAACCTGCCCCCTTTTCGCTTTTCTGGATGTTTTTGATGCCAAGGGGAAGGGAAAAACTCCCCTTTTTAATTCACTGTATTTTATATAGTTAACCCAAAAATAGGTAAACAGAGCCCTACTTTTTAAGCAGAGAACCCTTTTGACAGAATCGAATTTTTGCCTCGTTTTAAAAAAAAAAAGGGCTCAGTCGTTCAAAAAAATTTTTTTCTATTATAACCCAATCAAATCTAATTATTAAACCTAGGGAATCCAAAAAGCAATGTCATTATTTGTAGAAAAACTTACTTTTCCCCCCCAAGCACGTTCTCAACCCCAAAATAAAAAATTTAAAGAAAAACAAAAAGGGGAAAAAAATAAACACAACCCCAAAAAACATTTATAAACAAAAAATGGACGAATTTTTTTTGATTCTAAAGGGCACGGATTTCCCCCCCCCCCCCTCCCTCCCTTTTCCCCCTTTTTTTATAGGTACCCTAGATAACACTTAGTCGCCACCCGCACCCAATGCGCCAGGCGCATAAAATTTCGAAATTTTAAACATTAATACTGATTTTTTAGTGCCATGAAGATGATAACATAGTTTTTATCAGGAAATGTATTTTCTACCCCGTTTCAGGTTGTTTTTTGGGTTTTATCTGCCCAAAATAGACGGTTTTAAATTTAATTTTTTCTGGGGACTTTTTTGGTTTTTTACGGTACCCGCCTTTTGGAAAAAGAGGGCCAAAAAAGGATCCCAAATTATTACGTTTTCAAACCGTAATTAACATCCATCCCAAAAAAACAAAAAAAAAAAATAATAATAATAATAATAATAAAAATAAAATAAAATAAAAATTTCTTCAAATACCTGGGGTTTATAGGGCAAACCTCGCCCAAAAGGGGTCTGTCAAGGAGAAAAACGTGGCGTTTGAATCGAAGCCTGAGTGAGTAGTATGAAAAAAGCTATGAATAACCCAAAAACGCGGGGTCCCTTCAAAGGCTGGACGCACCAAAATAATTTAAAGAAAAAAGCTTTATTCTGCCGCAGCGCCCCTTTTTCCCCAAACCCCATCCTCCTTTTTTCTTTCCTTCCCCTTCTCTTCGTCCTCCCCCCTCCTTTCCCCCTCCTTTTTCGTCCTCAAAACCCCCCCTCCCCTTCTTTTTTCTTGCTATTGTTGTATTTCGTCTTTTTCTTTTCCTTTTTAAACCTCCCAAAAAAAGGGGGGGAAGGGGCGGGGGGGGGGGGGGGAGAGGGAGAGAGGGAGAGAGAGGGGAAAAATAAAAAGAGAGGGGGAAAAGAGAGAGGGGAGGGGAGGGGACGGGGGAGGGGAGAGAGAGAAAAGAGAGGAGAGAGAGAGAGAGAGAGGGGAAGGGGAGAGAGGGCTCTAATTAAAATATCTATTCACTCTTGATTTACTGTCTAGTTTTCTTTTTTTTTTTTCAGATTTTTTTCCTTTTGAGCTAACATAAAAATTCACCCCTGTTCTCAAGCAATAGTCTCCCCCTCTCTCCCCCCCCTCTTCCCTCTCCCCTCTCTCTTTCCCCCCTCTTCTCCTTTTCTCTCTCCCCTCTCCCCTCTTCCCAAATTTTTTTTCTTTTTTTAAAAAGCCCCAACACGTGGGGCCCCTTTTTTTCATATTATTTTTTTCAAACCACACAAGCTCCTCTAAAGACCCCTTTAAATCTTAAAAAAAAAACTCCAGACCCATTTTTTCTTTGCCCTTTAAAAAGGAAAAGTTTATTCAAAATATCTAATCTAAAAAAATAATTCTTTTCCAAAGCCTTTTTTCCCTTAAAAAACCCGGGGCTTTTTTAAAAAAAGGGGGGAAAAAAAAACAGCCCCCTTTCCAAAACCCTGGCCGAAAAATTGCTGAGGGCCAAACACGGGAGGGGAAACTGCATCCCCAGCCGCCCCCTCCCCCCCGCCCCACACCTTCTCCACACAATAAACGGGGCAGTTTAGGTCCCGGAAAAAGGGTGATAAGCTCCTGGAAAAGGGACCGCTTTTTTGCGGGACCCCTAAAGGATGCAAGGAAAATTTTCCCCCCCCTTAAACGGAAAAAAAAAAAATCAGAAAAACCCAAATTCTTCAAAAATACTATTTTATTTTTAATTTTTTTGTGTATTTGTTTTTATGCGGGGTTGGGAGGGCCCCCTCAGGTGACGTCACCCAGCCATGGTGCGTCGTCTGCCTTTTGTGCAGGGAGCGTTTTTGAAACTCGAGAAAAAATTTTCAGATTTTTTATTTCAGATTTTTTAAAAAACGGGTGACGGATGTAAAAAAATGACAACATAATTTTTGGGTATAATCGATATTGGCTATATCTTTATTGCATTAAATCAGGAATGATGAAATGGTCTGGACGATTACTTTTTAAAAAAAACTACAGGTAAAAACAATCCAGCACCGCCACCACCAGTAACAACAACAATAAACACCAGGATAACTGCATCACCGAGACTCGTTGACAAGCACCAGCAGCAGGAGACTCAGCGTGTGATATAGGGACCCAAAGTCTTTCCCCTCCAAAGATACACATTAAAGCCACAACATTTCTTACCTCACCTCCTGCTTGCACTCCCACTCCCGCGACACTTTCACTAAAAAAAACACCGTCTTTCTACCGGTTTGCACAATATATTTTTGTTCACGGTAATTCTAGTGTTTGAGATATGAGATTCATCCTATTGGCTTCCTTTATGGTTTTCATCAAGAGGAGGGCGACAATCTGCATCACACAGCCTGCCTCTCCCCCGGCGCACACACCTTCTCCACACATTTATCGTGGCCGTATAGGTCAGAAACGGGTGATAAGCTCTCTGGAAAGGCACTGTCTGGCACATTTTCCCCTTTATGGCATTAAAAATCAATCATCAAGAGGGGAAAACTATAAATTCTTTTCACGGTAATTCTGGTGTTTGAGTTATGAGATTCATCCCAATGGCTTCCTTTATGGTTTTCATCAAGGGGAAATACTGGTAAAAGTTCAGGGCTTTCCGCTGCTCCTCGCCCTGTGTCATCTATCAAGGCGAGATGGAATAAGTTTGTTCATTCCTACACGCGCTGCCTCTCCGGGATTACTGATAAGACTTTCAACGAAGCAAAACTTGTCCCATCGATATGTATAATAGCGTCTTATACGAGTATTATACATATATATCGTAATGTATGGCGTACTTTACTCTTAACCCCTTCACGCCCAGATCTTTCCTTTGCTATAAAAAAAATGTATGTTGTCGAGCCATAAAATTAAGAAAAGTCACTTAATATACCAAATTAGTTAGTGGACAAGGTACTAAACAGGTCATAGCTATAAAATATTACTTATATTCACTAAAAATCGTCTAATGGTACCCAAATTACAATGGAAATTACGCTCTGGGCCTCAAGGGGTTAAATAAATTCAAACGCACCATGTAGTAGTAGTATTTATATTTTCATCACCATCATCATCAGCATTATTGTCACTACTTTTTTTCACATTCTTCCCCAAAAATGTTCATAATCACACGGTTTATCATTTTCACTATTCACGTATTTAACCCCTTGAGGCCCAGAACGTAATTGCCATAGTAATTTGGGTACCATTAGACGCTTTTAATGAATATAATCAATATTCTACAGATATGACCTGTTTAATATCCTTGTCCATTAACTAATTTGGTATATTAAGTAACTTTTTGTAATTTTTGGCTAATAACCGATGATTTTATATAGCCAAGGAAAGCTCTGGGCGTGAAGGGGTTAATCCAAATTCCCTTTTTACTTCGCTTCTGTTGCTTCTCACGCGCTGGAGGAAAGGAAATCTTGGGCCGTTCCACACCACCGCTCACCACCAAAACACCTTCTCTTTCCAAAACACCCTATTTATTCCATCTATCTTCCTTCTCTTCACAATATACTTTCATCATTCACCCAATCTTTCTTCCTTTTATTCGACATTTTCTCGCACCTTTCACCTAAATTTCAATCTCGTCCTCCTTTTTCTCATATTTTCTGTCTTCTTCTTTCATCCCTCTTCCTTGTCTTCTGTTCATCATTCTTTACTTCTCTTTTGCTTCCCTACTTCCATCTTTCACTTCCTATTTGTTTCTTTCTATTTCCTCCTATTCGTAATTTTCTCCCACCTTTCACCTCAGTTTCAATCTTCTCGTCCTCCTCCTTCTCCTCCTTTTCCGTCATTTTCTTTCACCTTAACGTAAATTTTCATCTCCTCTTCCTCCTCCTCCTCTTCCTCCTCCTCCTCCTCCTCCTCTTCCTCCTCCTCTTCCTCCTCCTCTTCCTCCTCCTCTTCCTCCTCCTCTTCCTCCTCCTCTTCCTCCTCCTCCTTCCAAAACTTAGACAATGACGCTTCCTGTTTTTTCTTCAAGACCGGCCATAGTAGACCATTAGACCACAGTAGGCCATGGGGATTGCACGGTCTCTATTGCATGTCATTTTGTTATGTTTTGTGTGTGTTTTGTCCTCTTCATTTTGCCTACACCTAAAAAAAATAGAATGGGAGACTTCATTAAAAATAAAAAAATCACATTCATTCCTCCTTCTCCTCAATTCTGTCGTTTTCCTACACAGACCATACCAAATTCTCCTCTCTTCCTCCTCTTTCCTCCTGTATTCTGTCGTTTTCCTATACTGAACACACTAAATTCTCCTCTCCTCTTCCTCTTTCTCTCTCTCCATTCATCTTCCTCCTTCGCCTCGTCGCTGGTTCTCAAGGAATAACTCAGCCTGAGAAAATGCAAGGCTAGGGAAAGATAAACTAGCCAGGCCGACCCTCGAGGCCATGCAGCAGTGATAAACTAGCCAGGCCGACCCTCGAGGCCATGCAGCAGTGATAAACTAGCCAGGCCGACCCTCGAGGCCACGCAGCAGTGATAAACCAACCTTTTGGCGGCCTCGTCGTGAAAACTGGAGAGAGGGAGAGTGATGGAGTCTGGACCTAAAACCAATGAGTGACGGCCTACTCTCTCTCTCTCTCTCTCTCTCTCTCTCTCTCTCTCTCTCTCTCTCTCTCTCTCTCTCTCTGGAAACCTAACACTACAGCCCCTAAAAACGACCAAAAACGTGTAAAATCTAATAAACACGAGAGGTTAAAAGTCTCCGCCACTCTTCGCCTCCTAAAACCAACTGGACTAAAGCTCTTAACTCATCCCTAACGCAATTACTTATGTCCCCCCGACGCTGCGATGACCAGGCGCCGGACCCTTCACCTGCCAGGTCATATCTTGCTAAGAAGACAGGAGGAGGAGGGAGAGGAGGAGGAGGAGGAGAGGAGGAGGAGGAGGAGGAATGTGACGGGTGATGACAGTAATGTAGCCAAGAGTCACGCGTTAGGAGTGTATATATGGACAGGAGGAGGAGGAGAAGGAGGAGGAGGAGGAGGAGGAGGAGGAGGAGATGATGGTGATGAATAAGATAACCGAAGAAAAAAGATAATCCCATAAGAGAGAGAGAGAGAGAGAGAGAGAGAGAGAGAGAGAGAGAGAGAGAGAGAGAGAGAGAGAGAGAGAGAGAGAAGAGAGGAGAGAGAGAGAGAGAGAGAGAGAGAGAGAGAGAAAAAGAGAAGATAAAAAGAGAAAAAGACAAGAGTCGAGTCCCAACTGTCAAGGCCAGAAGGAAGCCCCTTGATAACACTGTGTCGATGGCGTCACCTCCACCATCACACTATCCACTGCGTCCGGTCCAACGATTCCACTCCATTCTCCACCTCCACCGCTTCGTTCAACTCCACAACTCCACTTCTAAAACCACACTTCTAACTTCAACTTTATCTCAAGGGGCATTGTTATCATTACCATCACTACTAGTCTGCTACTACCAACATTACCACCACCACTACTACTACTACTACTACCAATACTACCACCATCACCACCACTACCACTACTACTACTACCAATACTACCACCATCACCACTACTACCAATACTACCACCATCACCACCACTACCACTACTACTACTACCAATACTACCACCATCACCACCACTACCACTACTATCACTACTACCACCATCACCACTACTACCACTACTACCAATACTACCACCACCATCACCACCACTACTACCTACTACTACCACTACTACCACCATCACCACCACTACCACTACTACCAATACTACCACCATCACTACCACTAATACTATTACTACCACCATCACTACCACTATCACTACTACCAATACTACCACCATCACCACCACTACCACTACTACTACTACCACTACTACCACCATCACCACCACTACTACTATTACTACCACTACCACTACTATTATCTCCGCATCTTTCCACTCCTCCTCATACTAAATCATCGTTACCTACCTCACATTACCTCCTCCTCCTCACCCTCTTCATTCTATGGATTCATCATTATCTTCATCATTATCCTGTATCTTCTTCCTTGCATCTTCTAACTCATCTTTCTCCCTCTACATAACAGCTTTATACCATTGCCTTGCCTTGCCCTTTATCCGTACACCCTTAACTCCTTGTCGCCTCCGTGGTGCAGTGGCTAGCGTGCCTGGCTACGAATCTGCGGGCCCTGATTCGAATCCGGGCCAAGGCAAATCGGTGACCAGCCTACCCAGCTGTTCTTCCTTCCTTTCGGGGTTGATAAATGGGTACCTGGGGTAACCTGGGGAAGGTAACTGTGGTAATCCGGGTGTCACACTAGCCCTGTGTCCCGGGGTAACGGGTCCTCACCCACCACAGGCTCAAAGGGCTAATGCCACGGAGATGAGCACCGAATGCCACGCACAGCTTAGCGTATGCTCCCATCTTTACCAACCCTTACCTTAACCCCTTCACGCCCAGATCTTTCCTTTGCTATATGAAATCGTCTGTTATTAGCCATAAAACTACGAAAAAGTAAGTAAATAAACCAAATTAGCTAATGGACAAGGATATTAAACAGGTCATATCTATAGAATATTGCTTATGTTCATTAAAATCGTCGAATGGTGGTTATATTACATTGAAAATTACGTTCTGGGCCTCAAGGGGTTCAGGGTACATATCCTCCATACCTCAATCAGAACCACTTTTACTTATATTTCTTTTGACCAAATATTTACATACGAAATGGGGGAAAAAATTTAGTATAATGTGAGGAGGAGGAATTTTCTTTGATTTTCATATTTTTTATGGTATATTCATGGGAGTGTTTTGTAATATTTGTTTTTCTTTGATTTGGTCGTGATGCTTGTGATGTGTTTCAATTTTGAGTTTTAGTGAAGAGGAGAGAAGGGAAGGAAGGAAGGAAAGAAGGGAATGAAGGAAGGAAAGAAGGGAAGGAAGGAAGGAAGGATGGGTCACAGTTTCTAGGGAATGAAGGAAGGATGGGTCACAGTTTCTAGGGAAGGAAGGAAGGATGGGTCACAGTGTCTAGGGAAGGAAGGAAGGGTGGGTCACAGTGTCTAGGGAAGGAAGGAAGGATGGGTCACAGTGTCTAGGGAAGGAAGGAAGGATGGGTCACAGTGTCTAGGGAAGGAAGGAAGGATGGGTCACAGTTTCTAGGGAAGGAAGGAAGGATGGGTCACAGTGTCTAGGGAAGGAAGGAAGGATGGGTCACAGTTTCTAAGGAAGGAAGGAAGGATGGGTCACAGTGTTCTAGGAAGGAAGGAAGGATGGGTCACAGTTTCTAGGGAAGGAAGGAAGGATGGGTCACAGTTTCTAGGGAAGGAAGGAAGGAAGGATGGGTCACAGTTTCTAGGGAAGGAAGGATGGGTCACAGTTTCCAAGTATTTTTTTTTTCTCGTTTTTTTCTTTTTTTTTCATTTTTTTTTATCACGATTATTTCTTTTTACAGCAAAGGTCACGAAGGTATTTTCGGCGGCAATTATGTGTGTGCCTTTGCGGGATTGTGATTAGGAAGACAAAATTAGCATACAATCACCACCCATCACCACCACCACCACCACCCATTACCACCACCACCACCAGCACCACTACCCACCAAAATCACCACTACCCACCAAAATCACCACTACCCACCAAAATCACCACTACCCACCACCACCAACAACAACAACAACACCACAACCACCACAACCACCACAACCTAACACCATCACACCACTACCAATCACCATCACACCACTACCACCAACAACAACACCACCACTACCACCAACAACACCACCACCACTACCACCAACAACACCACCAACACTACCCCACCACCACCACCCCACACCACCACCCCCACCACCACCCCCACCACCACCCCCACCACCACCCCACCACCACCCCACCACCCCCCACCACCACCACCCCACCACCCCCACCACCACCACCCCCACCACACACCCCACCAACCTACCACCACACCCCCCACCACCCACCACCCCACTCCACACATTAAACACAAAACCAAAACCCACCACTGCCAGCAACAACAATAAAACAAAAGAAAACTGCCACACGATGCTCTTGTTCAAAGGATCTATTAATACACTGTTTACCCACCACCACCATCACCACCACCATCACACCATCATAATAAGACGTATCACTATACCTTCCCCTTCCTTCTCTATTTCACTCATTATCTCATCTCCTTTACATCCATAAACACTGCCTTCTATCACCCCCTAATTCGCCTCCTTCTTATGCATGTTCTTCCTTCGTCTGATGTCAGCAAGAGGTGTGATGCCTTTCCTGGTACCACTGCGACTACCTTGCAATGCCTCTCAGGTAAACAAACCTCGTGTTACCTGTCTGGCTAAGGTAAGCAATCCAGCTAACACACGTAATCTCCACATGCTGTTCCTCCTCCTCCATCTTTAATCTCAATGTACAGATACCAAGAAGTGGAAGGAGAGGTAAGGGTGGAGGACTGGAGGAGGAAGAATAGCTTAATATGGGAAATAAGGGCGAGGACAGATGGGTGTTAAATAATATCCTATTATGTCATATAGCTTACTGTCCTGTCCTCTCCTTTCTGATTCCTATATCTTAAACGCATCCCCAGATTCTTACTCCAATTTTATCTTTTATATATATATATCTTACCCTTTACCTAAAGTCTATTTTTTTTAACGAGGCAAAAATCCTGACCCCTTGTTGCTTCCTGACTGATATTTGATGCCAGGAGACGGGAATACTACGCTTCTTCTAAATCTCAGTTGTATTTTATCATAGTTAACCCTATTATCAGGTAAACACAGGCATCATTTTAAGCATGAGACCTTAAGATAGCATGGAATTTTTGCCTTGTTAAAAAAAATAGACTATAGACTTCTGTATTCGTCCTCTCGTTATTCTATCACTCACCTCTGCTTCTATCTCTTCTTCCTGCCTTACTGTTCTCCCCTCTTCCTTCTCTTTCTCTTATAGACACCCACACACACCATGTCAGTGCCAAGAGTGTCATGCTGCTTGTCTTACTGCTACTACTCTCGTCATTGCCTCCTCCTCCCTCCTCCTACCTCTCCTCCTCCTCCTCCTCCTCCCCTCCTCCTCCTCCTCCTCCTCCTCCTCCTCTTATTCCTCTTATTCCTCCTTCTCTTCATTCACCAAGCATGTGTTTACCGACCATGTCTTTCCACACTGTTCATAAATCGTCGTGTCCAATCGCTTCTCTCTCTCTCTCTCTCTCTCCTCTCTCTCTCTTCTCTCTCTCTCTCTCTCTCTCTCTTCTCTCTCTCTCTCTCCTTCTCTCTCTCTCTTCTCTCTCTCCGTCTCTCCTCTCTCTCTCTCTCTCTCTCTCTCTCTCTCTCTCTCTCGTCTCTCTCTCTCTCTCTCTCTCTCTCTCTCTCCTCTCTCCTCTCTCTTCTCTCCTCTCTCTCTCTCTAAGTGACTCATGCTAAAATGAAGATCACGACAGATTATATTTATACATCCTCACCAACATGAATTCATCTCAAGCGGACTCTTTAACCCCTTCACGCCCAGATCTTTCCTTTGCTATAAAAAATCGTATGTTGTCGAGCCGAGCCATAAATTACGAAAAGTAACAGAATATATCAAATTAGTATAGTGGACAAGGATACTAAACAGGTCAAATCTATAAAATATTGCTTATACTCACTCAAAATCGTCTAATGGTACCCAAATTACAATGGAAATTACGCTCTGGGTCTCAAGGGGTTAAAGGCATCAGTGATTACGCTTCACACGACAAAATAAACCTCACAAGGATCCCCACGTCTTTATCTACAAAGGATGAGAGTAATAAGGAACCTATCAGAAAACTTACTTGAACGGCAGAGCATTAGGATGAACACACACACACACACACACACACACACACACACACACACATACCCACACACACCCACAAACCACACCACCCCACCCACCCACCCACCCACCAACCCACCCACACACACACACACACGATAGAGGTACACAAATATTTTTCTTATAAGAGTTACGACATACCAGTGCTAATATGTCTTGCCTCAGTAGCCATCACACACCCGACCACAAACTTACACTACATGGACGGCAGACATAACCTTTTCCTCAAGGCTTTATTAACCCCTTGAGACCCAGAACGTAATTTCCACTGTAATTTGGGTACCATTAGACGATTTTTAGTGACTATAAGCAATATTTTATAGCTATGACCTGTTTAGTATCCTTGTCCACTTACTCATTTGGTATATTCAGTGACTTTTCGTCATTTTATGGCTCGAAAACATACAATTTCTTATAGCTAAGGCAAGATCTGGGTGTGAAGATGTTAAGGTGCAGAGACGAATGTGTACATGAGGCGAGTGTGATCTTATCCATAGTGACAAAAAAGGCCAAAGGAGCAAAGTCTGAGTCACAGTACAAACAACTATAAAATTGCTTAATAATATGTGTGTAGGAGTCTTCAACACTACACACACCTGCCCTCACCGTCACACACCTGTCTCAACCACCACTTAACTCAGCACCTCACAACCATACACACACCTGGAGCAAGTGATTATGTAAATGTGTGCCGTGTTCTCACAGGTGTTATGCTTCGTGGTAGAGAGAGGGAGGGGAAGGGGAGGAGGGGGAAGGGGGGAAAGGGCAGGAGGGGGTGGATGCAGGTCTTGGTGGCACCGTCAGGAGGAGGAAAGGAAGGGGGAGGGAATGGAGGGACAGAGGAATGGAGGGAGGGGCGGAAGATGCGGGAGGAAGGAACTGTGGGGAAAGACGACTAAAGAGGAAGTGTAGAGGGGAAGGGAGGCAGGAAGACGGGGGGAGTAGGAGGAGAAGGAGGAAGGGAGGGAAGAAAGGGGGGGAAGGGAGGCAGGAAGATGGGGGGAGTAGGAGGAGGAGGAGGAAGGGAGGGAAGGGAGACAGGGAGAACCAAATGCCTGTTCCTACAATTTACTATGTTGACGGCAATTCTTCCCTCTGTCATTAGTTTTAATTAGCATGTGTATTGTAATGAGAGGAAGAGTTACGAGGCTTTACTACGAGTTGTAAGACCTTCAACCTTGACTCGTGCTATAACTAAGGATACAGTTAGGGTTGTTCTCCTAGGCTATGTCGCATTCGTCTATGCACTACTGGTGGAAAAGAGAACATAAGAACATAAGAAGATAAGGAAGCTACAAGAGGCTGGGAGACCTACACGAGGTAGTTCCTGTTACTTAACACTACCTACATCCACCTTTCATCCCCATCCATGAATTTATCCAGCCTCCTTTTAAAGACCCCAATAGACTCCGCATTGACCACCTGACGACTGAGTCCATTCCAATCATTCACCACCCTATTTGTGAACCAGTTTCTCCCTATTTCCTTTTTAAATTTACGCTTTTCCAGCTTGAATCCGTTACTTCAGCGAACGACCTTACAAAGATACGAGCACATCACAACGAAATGCTATAGTTTGCCTTGAGTCCCGGCGTTCCTCCCTGCACCAGACACATCTCGTGTATCCACTGAAACTTTAGTGGCACAATGACTAACTATGATCCATGTTCGAATAAGCTGAGGAGTTGTGATCGCAATCTCGACAGGAGCTGAGAGAGGCAATCCTTCACTCTTGTCTATGTGGTGGGTGTGTGTGTACGTGTGTGTGTGTGTGTGTGTGTGTGTGTGTGTGTGTGTGTGTGTGTGTGGGGGTGTGTGTGTGGTGTTGTGTGTGTGTGTGTGTGTGTGTGGTGTGAGTTGTGTGTGTGGGGGGGGGGTGCACGAAAGGTTGTAAACAGGGGTAAGTATAAAAAACATAATATTCCAAACTAAATGGTCTGCCTTGGTATCTTTAAAAAAATAATGCTAAGGCTGCCAATCTGAGTAAGCGAGGATACCGTATAACAAGG
>JACEEZ010008618.1:165000-167500 GCA_016584305.1 Chionoecetes opilio
CTCTCTCTCTCTCTCTCTCTCTCTCTCTCTCTCTCTCTCTCTCTCTCTCTCTCAGCTTAAATGGCTATCAATCTTCCCCTAAATCTTATCTCCTTTAGTATAAAAGTTTACCTTCCTTAATTACCAATCTTTAACTACGTATTTGCTCTTTTTAATTTCTTAATCATCATTCCTCTTTCTCTACCTTAAAAATCCATCTTTTTCCCCTCTTCTCAATACTCTTCTCAATAATAATTCTTTTAATATTTACACGACAAATTGTTCCGTCACATTTCTGTTACTATTTTATGTATTACTCTTACTAATGACGTATAGAGTTGCCAGTAGTTAACTATTAAGGATTCTCTAAGTATTGTCAGTCAAGTTATATTCCTCTTCTCCTCTTCTACCTTCTTCCTGTACGTTACAATCCATTATTTAATTTACTATGTTAATCTCTTGAAGCCCAGAACGTAATTTCCATTAGAACATAAGAACATAAGAAAATAAGGAAGCTACAAGAGGCCGCGAGGCCTACACGTGGTAGTTCCTGTCACCTAACACTACCTACATCCACCTTTCATCCCCATCCATGAACCTATCCAGCTCCCCTTTAAAGCTCCCTAATGACTCCGCACTAACTACCTGTCTACTGAGACCATTCCACTCATTCACCACCCTATTTGTGAACCAGTTTTTCCCTATTTCCTTTCTAAATCTACGCTTTTCCAGCTTGAATCCGTTACTTCTTGTTCTACCCTGGTTAAAAGCCGTAAGAACTTTTCCTACCTCTCCTTTATTAAATCCCTTTATCCACTTAAAAACTTCTATCAGATCGCCCCTTACTCTGCGTCTCTCGAGTGAGTGTAATTTTAATAACTTCAATCTCCTCTCATAACTAAAGTTACGCATCCCTTGTATCATTTTGGTCATCCTTCTCTGCACTTTTTCTAACAACACTATATCCATCCTGTAATATGGAGACCAAAACTGAACTGCATAGTCTAGGTGAGGCCTGACTAGAGCCAGATAAAGCTTTAGAATAACTTCCGCACTCCTACTTTTAACACTTCTGGTAATGAATCCTAATACTCTATTAGCTCTATTTCTGGCCTCAATACATTGTTTCCTAGGTCGGAGGTCTGGGCTCACCCTCACTCCAAGATCTTTTTCACCTTCTGATCTTTTCAGCGATACATTGCTTATGGTATATCTATTACCAGGGTTTTTTCTACCAACATTCATAACGCTACATTTATCAATATTAAATTCCATCTGCCATCTGACTGCCCACTCGTTAAGTTTATCTAAGTCTCCCTGCAATATGTTTACGTCAGCCCTGTGATCCAATAATCCTACCTAACTTAGTATCATCAGCAAACTTGCTGATATCACTGCTAATCCCACTATCCAAGTCGTTGATGTAAATCAAAAATAGTAATGGGCCCAAAACAGACCCTTGTGGAACTCCACTTGTCACCAGTCCCCATTCAGATTTGGAACCATTAATTGTAACCCTTTGTTGCCTATTACTTAGCCAAGCTCTGATCCAATGAAGAACCTTCCCATCTATACCATGAGCCCTAATCTTATTTAAGAGTCGCTCGTGTGGTACTTTGTCAAATGCCTTACTAAAGTCCAAATATATTATATCATAATCCTTATCATTATCTGCCGTCTCATAAACTTTCCTATAAAAACTCAATAAATTGGTGAGACATGACCTACCCTTGGTGAATCCATGTTGTGAATCATTGATCAACTATGTTATCTAAGTGCTCTCTAATGTTTTTGCAATAATAGATTCCAATAATTTACCCACCACTGATGTTAGACTTACGGGTCGATAATTTGACTTTAGTCCTCTGTCTCCCTTCTTAAATATGGGAACAACATTTCCTTTCCTCCACAATAATGGCACATCGCCTATCTCAACCGATTTCCTAAAAATGTGCACTAACGACTCATTGTAATATGGGTACCATTAGACGATTTTTAGTGAATATATGCAATATTATATAGATATGACCGGTTTAATATCCTTGTCTGCTAGTTAATTTGGTATATTCAGTTACTTTTCGTAGTTTTATGGCTAACAACAGACGATTTTTTATAGCAAAGGAAAGATCTGGGCGTGAAGGGGTTAATCTCTTATCGACATTCATGATTTGACCGACACATTTTTGACGAGCTACATAATATCACCATTCGCTTGTACTTTTGGACCCTTCTTCCTTCACATCATTGCCTCATTAACCCCTTCACGCCCAGATCTTTCCTTTACTATATAAAAGTGTCTGTTGTTAGCCATAAAATTACGAAAAGTAACTTAATATACGAAATTAACTAGCAGACAAGGATATTAAACAGGTCATATCTATATAATATTGCTTATAGTCACTAAAAAGCGTCTAATGGTACCCAAATTACAATGGAAATTACGTGCTGGTTTTCAAGGGGTTAAGTTAAGATCAGCCGCTCACTGAACAAGGTACATCTTTTTTCTATATCAATGTTACAA
>JACEEZ010008618.1:172500-177500 GCA_016584305.1 Chionoecetes opilio
ATGGGGAGCATGGGAGGGAAGAAGGTGTCTGGGTGTAATGGGGAGCATGGGGGGGAAGAAGGTGTCTGGGTGTAATGGGGAGCATGGGAGGGAAGGTGTCTGGGTGTAATGGGGAGCATGGGAGGGAAGAGGTGTCTGGGTGTAATGGGGAGCATGGGGGGGAGAGGTGTCTGGGTGTAATGGGGAGCATGGGAGGGAAGAAGGTGTCTGGGTGTAATGGGGAGCATGGGGGGGAAGAAGGTGTCTGGGTGTAATGGGGAGCATGGGAGGGAAGAAGGTGTCTGGGTGTAATGGGGAGCATGGGGGGAAGAAGGTGTCTGGGTGTAATGGGGAGCATGGGAGGGAAGAAGGTGTCTGGGTGTAATGGGGAGCATGGGGGGGAAGAAGGTGTCTGGGTGTAATGGGGAGCATGGAGGGAAGAAGGTGTCTGGGTGTAATGGGGAGCATGGGGGGGGGAAAGAAGGTGTCTGGGTGTAATGGGGAGCATGGGAGGGAAGAGGTGTCTGGGTGTAATGGGGAGCATGGGGGGGAAGGTGTCTGGGTGTAATGGGGAGCATGGGAGGGAAGAAGGTGTCTGGGTGTAATGGGGAGCATGGGAGGGAAGAAGGTGTCTGGGTGTAATGGGGAGCATGGGAGGGAAGAAGGTGTCTGGGTGTAATGGGGAGCATGGGGGGGAAGAAGGTGTCTGGGTGTAATGGGGAGCATGGGAGGGAAGAAGGTGTCTGGGTGTAATGGGGAGCATGGGGGGGAAGAAGGTGTCTGGGTGTAATGGGGAGCATGGGAGGGAAGAAGGTGTCTGGGTGTAATGGGGAGCATGGGGGGGAAGAAGGTGTCTGGGTGTAATGGGAGCATGGGAGGGAAGAAGGTGTCTGGGTGTAATGGGGAGCATGGGAGGGAAGAAGGTGTCTGGGTGTAATGGGGAGCATGGGGGGGAAGAAGGTGTCTGGGTGTAATGGGGAGCATGGGGGGGAAGAATGAGGGTAGGGGACATGGGAAGGGAGGAAAGCCAGGAGATGTGAATGAAGAAAGGAAGAAGGCGGGTAGGGAGGAGGGGAAGAAGTGTCTGGGTAATGGGGACATGGGGGAAGAAGGCGGTGTAATGGGGAGCATGGGAGGGAAGAGGTGTCTGGGTGTAATGGGGAGCATGGGGGGAAGAAGGTGTCTGGGTGTAATGGGGAGCATGGGAGGGAAGAAGGTGTCTGGGTGTAATGGGAGCATGGGGGGGAAGAAGGTGTCTGGGTTAATGGGAGCATGGGAGGGAAGAAGGTGTCTGGGTGTAATGGGGAGCATGGGGGGAGAGTGTCTGGGTGTAATGGGAGCATGGGAGGGGAGTGTGTCTGGGTGTATGGGGAGCATGGGGGAAGAGGTGTCTGGGTGTAATGGGGAGGCATGGGAGGGAAGAAGGTGTCTGGGTGTATGGGGAGCATGGGGGGGAAGAAGGTGTCTGGGTGTAAGTGGGGAGTCATGGAGGGAAGAAGGTGTCTGGGTGTAATGGGGAGCATGGGGGGAAGAAGGTGTCTGGGTGTAATGGGGAGCATGGGAGGGAAGAAGGTGTCTGGTGTAATGGGGAGCATGGGAGGGGAGAGGTGTCTGGGTGTAATGGGGAGCATGGGAGGGAAGAAGGTGTCTGGTGTAATGGGGAGCATGGGAGGGAAGAAGGTGTCTGGGTGTAATGGGGAGCATGGAGGGAAGAAGGTGTCTGGGTGTAATGGGGAGCATGGGAGGGAAGAAGGTGTCTGGGTGTAATGGGGAGCATGGGGGGGAAAGGTGTCTGGGTGTAATGGGGAGCATGGGGGGGAAGAAGGTGTCTGGGTGTAATGGGGAGCATGGGGGGGAGGGTGTCTGGGTGTAATGGGGAGCATGGGGAAGAAGGTGCTGGGTGTAATGGGGAGCATGGGAGGGAAGAAGGTGTCTGGGTGTAATGGGGAGCATGGGGGGGAAGAGGTGTCTGGGTGTAATGGGGAGCATGGGAGGGAAGAAGGTGTCTGGGTGTAATGGGGAGCATGGGGGGGGAAGGTGTCTGGGTGTAATGGGGAGCATGGGGGGGAGAAGGGGAGGGACAATGGAAGAGCAGAGAAAAGGAGGAGATGTGAAGAAAAAGAGAAACAGAGAAGAGGAGGAGGAGGAGGAGAAAAAAAGGAGGAAGAGGAAATGAATAGAAGGAGATAATTAGAAACAGGAGGAGGAGGACAAAATAGGGAGGAGGAGGAAAAGGAAGAAGAGGAAGAAGAGAAGAGGGAGAGAGAATAGACTAGCTGTATGTTATGAGAAGACTTAAAGAATGTGTTCTGCCGTGTTTGTAGTGTCGTAGTCTATATATTTCCCACACAAAAATTTAGTTCGTGCTGTGAAATTGATGATAAATTTAATTGTTCGAAAAAGCTTCCGCCATTGCCGTGATGTCACAGGGTGGATAGGCGGGGCAACCGAGCCTCGACTGCGGGTGACTGAGTGAGAAGGCATAACTAATAGAAGAACTGTACTGGATGGACTGAGGTTATTTAAATGATTTAGGAACTGTGGTGTGAGTGAGTGATAAGGTATGGCGGAGTTCGTATGTTTGTCCTTCGCACTAGGGTTGAACTTACGGGGTGCAGTCAATTCGTACACCAGTTATTTCGTACACTAGTAGATTCGTACACCAAAAAGTTGTTTCGTAGTCTATATGAAACCATAGTCGTTTCGTACACTCAGCTCGGAGTTGAACTTGATTACTAGTGTTACGAAATGACACCAGGTATGTACGAAAAACCTCAAAATCAGTGTACGAAACAACTAACAAAACTTGGGTACGAAACAACTTGTGTACGAAACTTCCTGTAACCGAGCTTACTCCCCTTGAGCCCTGTGTGGCGTGAATAGTGTTTGCAGAGACGAGGAGCTTCTCTACATATCTATGCTATATTTGCTTCTTGCTTTATATATTACCTTCTCAAAGAAATACACACACAAAACACTGAAATGCTCTTCCCGTCCGCTGTTGCCAAAACTTCTGAGGTGCAGCCTAGCCAATTCCCAGCCATTGTCCAAGCATTTCAAGCCACTGGATATATTTCAGCCTAAACATAGAGTAAGCATGTACATTTCAACTCAGTAATACTTTCATCAAAAAGGCCCTCATATGCAGCCTTTGGACATGGGGAGATATCAGCGAGCAGCCACCCACCCTCTCTTCTGTAGCTTGTATTGTTCGGGAATTGAGATTAACCCCTTCACGCCCTTTGCTATAAAAAATAGTCTGTTGTCGAGCCATAGAATTACGAAAAGTAACTGAATATACCAAATTAGCTACTGGACAAGGATACTAAACAGGTCATATCTATAAAATATTGCTTATAGTCACTCAAAATCGTCTAATGGTACCCAAATTACCATGAAAATTACGTTCTGGGTCTCAAGGGGTTAACATCTTCCGTGGTGTTGCCCTGCCAGTGTTAGTGCACATTGGCACGTACCACTAATGATGTATATTCGCCCTTCCCTTTGCCATGGCGTTGCTGGTGTCATTATAGGTCAACACCGTGGTTAGCCGCCGCAGCCTCCCGCGTGTGTCCAGCTGATGACGTCACCACTAATGTCGCAGCTTTTTGCTGTCATGTCACAAGTCACGTCACGTCACAAGTCACGTCAAATCACAAGTCACGTCACAAGTCACGTCACAAGTCAAGTCACGTCACAAGTCACGTCACAAGTCACGTCACAAGTCACGTCACGTCACAAGTCACGTCACAAGTCACGTCACAAGTCACGTCACAAGTCACGTCACGTCACAAGTCACGTCACGTCACAAGTCACGTCACGTCACAAGTCACGTCACGTCACAAGTCACGTCACAAGTCACGTCACAAGTCACGTCATAAGTCACGTCACGTCACAAGTCACGTCACAAGTCACGTCACATCACAAGTCACGTCACATCACAAGTCACGTCACAAGTCACGTCACATCACAAGTCACGTCACAAGTCACATCACAAGTCACGTCACAAGTCACGTCACAAGTCCATCACAAGTCAGTCACAAGACGTACAAGGCACGTCACAAGCACGTCACAAGTCACGTCACTAGTCAGGTCACTAGTCAGGTCACAAGTCACGTCAAAAGTCACGTCACAAGTCACGTCACAAGTCACGTCACAAGTCACGTCACAAGTCACGTCACAAGGCACGTCACAAGGCACGTCACAAGTCACGTCACTAGTCAGGTCACAAGTCACGTCACAAGTCACGTCACAAGTCACGTCACAAGTCACGTCACAAGTCACGTCACAAGTCACGTCACAAGGCACGTCACAAGTCCGTCACTAGTCACGTCACAAGTCCGTCACAAGGCACGTCAAAGTCCGTCACAAGTCACGTCAAGTCAGTCACAAGTCACGTCACAAGTCTGTCCAGTCGTCACTAGTCACGTCACAGTCACACAGTCACGTCACAAGTCAGGTCACAAGTCACGTCACAAGTCACGTCACAAGTCACGTCACAAGTCACGTCACAAGTCAGGTCACAAGTCACGTCACTAGTCACGTCACTAGTCACGTCACAAGTCACATCACAAGTCACGTCACAAGTCAGGTCACAAGTCACGTCACAAGTCACGTCACAAGTCACATCACAAGTCACGTCACAAGTCACGTCACAAGTCACATCACAAGTCACGTCACAAGTCACATCACAAGTCACGTCGCAAGTCACATCACGCCACAGCCACAATCACTCACAAGTCACGTACAACAGTCCACATCACAAGTCACGTCACAAGTCACGTCACAATCACATCACAAGTCACGTCACAAGTCACATCACAAGTCACGTCACAAGTCACGTCACAAGTCACGTCACAAGTCACGTCACAAGTCACGTCACAAGTCACGTCACAAGTCACGTCACAAGTCACGTCACGTCACGTCACAAGTCACGTCACGATTTGGCAACTTTAAACCTTATTTTGATTTAATTCTTGCCTTTTTCTTTGAGATAATAATGTTTGGAGTGATTTTTTAGT
>JACEEZ010008618.1:187500-202500 GCA_016584305.1 Chionoecetes opilio
ATCGCCCACTCGGGTGATAATTTTGTAATTTGTTCATTTATAGCCATAATATGACACAGATGAAGACACAAAATGACACAGACTCTTCAGATAGCCCCTTCTAACTTTCCTGAAATCATGGATGTAGAAATGTAAGTATTAACGCCACCACACGTCTGTAAACAAAAAAAAAACGTTGTCCTGGCGACTTTAGTGTTATCTACGGTCAGAGCTGGGCAGTATTTAAATACATTTGTATTTAAATACGTATTTAACTATATTTGTGTATTTATAAATGTATTTATAAATACATTGGTTGTCATGTATTTAAATACTTTTTGAGTATTTAAATACATTGTATTTAAATACTCATAATACAAAAATGTAAATACTTTTTTATAAGTTAATTTGACCATAAACCCGCCCCGCTATCTGGCAACCCTGGTGTTACAGTGAACCAGGGTTTCCACTGCCAAGGAAATTTCCTTATTTTTAGGAAATTTAGGCCTGAGAAGGAAATTTCTAAGGAAACCCAAAATCTAAGGAAATCCTAGGAACTCCTTTTTTTTCGGACATGTTAAAATTTGTGTGTATTTAAAATGCATTTACAAATGTATTTAAATACTTTTGATGTATTTAGTATTTACTTAACATTTAAATACATTCATAAAATGTATTTAGTATTTAGTATTTAAATACATTTCTTCCATGTATTTTAGTATTTAGTATTTAAATACATTCAATGTATTTAGTGCCCAGCTGTGGCTACGGCACATGTTTTAAAGAGCTAATCTATTTCACGCTTTATAATTGTTCACATTTGTGTTGACAATAACCTGAGTTTATGAAAGTGTTGAAAAAATATTTACACTTGATGTTATGTTAAAATCTGGTGATAACTAGAAGTAATTAGAAGACAGATCCTTACTTGTCTTTTGGTGTTTAGCTAGCTAACCCTTCACGCCCAGATCTTTCCTTGGCTATAAAAAATTGTCTGTTGTTAGCCCAAAAATTACGAAAAATAACTGAATATACCAAATTAGTTAGTCGACAAGGATACTAAACAGGTCATATCTATAAAACATTGCTTATAGTCACTAAAAATCGTCTAATGGCACCCAAATTACGATGAAAATTACGTTCTGGTCCTCAAGGGGTTAAGAAACTGTTTCCCTGCTTTCGCTTCGGTGGAGTGTCACCCTGGAAGCGGCAGGACTCTTTATAGAAACCATCCCTAACGTTGACACAGTGGAAGATTTCGTGTTAGCAAAGAGACTGGAGCCGGTTGTTTGTAGAAAGAAGAAGAAGAAGAAGAAGAGGAGGAGAAGGAGGAAGAGAAGGAGGAAGAGGAGAAGAGGGAGGAAGAGGAGAAGAAGAGGAGGAGAAGAGGAGGAGAAGGAGGAAGAGAAGGAGGAAGAGGAGGAGAAAGAGGAAGAGGAGGAGAAGGAGGAAGAGAAGGCAACGAAATCGACAGGAGGAAAAAAAGAATAGTGATGAGACGAATAGGCGGAAATAGGTTATCAGTCAATAAACCAGAAATGAAAGGTGAGAAAACTGAAGGATGAAAGAAAGGCATGAAGAAGAGGAGAGGAATGAGGTTTAGAAGTAAAGGGAAGGAGGAAGGGAGAGAGAGACGATGAGGAAGAGGCGAAGAAGTAGGAGAGAAAAGTTGAAGACAAAGAGAGGTGAGGCGATGGATGGGCGACAGGAGAAGGGGGAAGGGAAAGGAGGAGGCTAGAAGAAGTGGTAGATAGAAGGGAGTAGAGAGAGCGGAGAAGGGAAGTAGGACACGGTACGAAGGAAGGAGGGAGGGAAGGAGGAATAGAATGGGAGTGGATTGGATGGAGAGGTGAAGGAGGTGAAGGAGAGAAGAGATAGAAGACAGGGAAAGGAGGGAAAGGAAGGAAGAAGGAAGGAAGGAGGTCAAGAGAGGAAGAGAACTGAGAAACGGGGTCTTTATAAATGTCTATTCTTATCGGATCGTACAAGAGGCCTGTGACGTCATCAGCCTCACCCCTGCAAGACTAACATTATGATCTGAACAGTATCCGCATGAGAGGCACCAACTGAACACTATAGGAGTCTTGCCTGTGAAGAGAGAAGGTCCTGGTTGGTGGTGGCTTGTCGATACCACGAACCACGAACCACCACGGCAAACCACGAACCACGGACCACAGGCCTGCACCATGGACCACAGACCTGCACCATGGACCACAGACCACCACCACGGACCACAGGCCTGCACCATGGACCACAGACCACCACCACGGACCACAGACCTGCATCACGGACCACAGACCACCACCATGGACCACAGACCACCACCACGGACCACAGACCATCACCATGGACCACAGACCACCACCATAGACCACAGACCACCACCACAGACCACCACCATAGACCACAGACCACCACCACGGACCACAGACCACACCACGGACCACAAACCAACCACCACGGGACCCACACACACCCACGGACCACAAACCACCACCACCATAGGACCACAGACCACCACCACGGACCACACACACCCACGGACCACAGACCACCACCATGGACCACAGACCACCACCACGGACCACAAACCACCACCACGGACCACAAACCACCACCATGGACCACAGACCACCACCATGGACCACAAACCACCACCACGGACCACAGACCACCACCACGGACCACACACCCCCACGGACCACAAACCACCACCACGGACCACACACCCCCACGGACCACAAACCACCACCACGGACCACACACCACCACGGACCACAAACCACCACCATGGACCACACACCCCCACGGACCACCTTGACTACAGATCCTCGCTACATCACTCCTCACAAAACCTTCATTGCCAACACTATATCTGCCAACTATACCGTTCACTCCGCACTTATATATTCTCGCAGAGTTTTTATCAAAGTAGTTACGACAATAAACAGTAGGTATCTGACAAAGCTGTTAAGACGGCAGAGCACATAATCATCAAAGTCTGAATTGTTGCTAAAAGTTCGTAAGAAAACTTTACTTATCATTAAGGAAATCTGAATACATCATAATATATACTAATTAGTAGCTGGACTAATTTATGCATCTGCTGCTTCCACTATAAAAATGTTTGGAACGAATTATATTTAGTTTCTTTTATCTGAGCGAAATGTTGCGCTCGTACTTATTATCACGGCAATATTCTTTACTTGAGACACGTTGATAAAGAAAATGGGACTGAGACGTAAGAGCTATGGTTGCAGGCATAATAAATACACAGCGATGGATTACTTATGCAAGGAGGAGAACCAGTCAATATATAAGCCTTGCTCTGTGTGTGTATATTGTTTATATTGATGCACAACAGTACTGGCGACAATGGAGTGATGTATTATTAGTGTTCAAAATGGTCCACTCGAGTCTGCAGAAGTGTCACCACGAAAATAGATCCCCCAAGCTTAACCCCTTGAGACCCAGAACGTAATTTCTATTGTAATTTGCCTACCATAAGACGATTTTTAGTGAATATAAGTAATATTTTATAGATATGACCTGTTTAGTATCCTTGTCAACTAACTTATTTGGTATATTTAGTTAGTTTTCGTGATTTTATGGCTAACAACATACGATTTTATATAGCCAAGGAAAGATCTGGGCGTGAAGGGGTTACTGCAGACTGTTCTTCCACCGCCTAGTGCGTGTCTCCTGACGGCGAGACAGAAGGAAGATGACGGGTACAAAGACAACTCGCATTTACAACATCACAACAACAGGGGGGGGGGGGGGGGAGGGAGAGAGAGGAGAGAGGAGAGAGAGAGAGAGAGAGAGGAGAGAGAGAGAGAGGAGAGAGAGAGAGAGAGAGAGAGAGAGAGGAGAAGAGAGAGAGAGAGAGAGAGAGAGAGAGAGAGAGAGAGATTCACAACATCACACACATCACTTCTCGCGACGCTGATCCACATGTAGATCTGTACTCGTATTCCATAGTATAACCCCTTCACCCCCAGATCTTTCCTTGGCTAATAAAAAATTGTCTGTTGTCGAGCCATAAAATCACGAAAAGTAACTGAATAAACCAAATTAGCTAATGGACAAGGATACTAAACAGGTCATATCTATAAAAACATTGCTTATAGTCATTAAAAATCATCTAATGGTGGTCAAATTACAATGGAAATTACGTTCTGGGCCTCAAGGGGTTAAACTTCACTTTATAATTACATGTCAATGAAAAAAACGAGCCACTATTGTTACTGCGAAGAATTACATGCATTCCCTTCTACCTACTAGTACCCTCTGGCTTACCATGTATAGTGGCTACAGTCTTCTATACCGATAACATTGCGTTGAAAGACTAACACAACTATAGTTTTTTTTTTTTAAACTAGGCAAAAATCCTGCCCCCTTGCTGCATACTAGGCATACTAGGCATAGGGGAGGCGGTAGCGGAGTGGTTAGCGTCTCCGACTGGCGTTCTCGGTGACCCGAGTTCGATCCCCAAAGAAAACCAAAACCCCTCTGCACCGTCGAGTGGCCTGAGAACACCCACATGCCCTGCCCATCAACTCTACCTTCGACTGCGAGTGCATCGGAGGACACAGGGGGGCGGCATGAGCCTCTAATCACAGGCGTCACTATAAGAATCCTGCCTGCGCCACCACGGGCGAGGACCAACCATCACAGCCCTCAAGTGAACCTCCAGAGCCTACCATCCGAACCCTGGGTCACCACTGCCTACAGGCGCTATAGGCACAAAGGGGGGGGGGGGAAACAAACAAAAAATACTGACTGATATGTGATGACAAGAGAAGGGAATACAACGCTTCTTCTTAATTTCAACTGTATTTTATCATAGTTAAAAACCATATTATCAGGTAAACAGAGGCATCATTTTAAGCATGAGACCTTATGATAGAATAGATATTTTGCCTTGTTAAAAAAAATAGACTATAATTTCTGTATGACTGAAAGAAATCAATCCACTTCAAACGTATCATCGAAGCCTATTATTCAATCTTGGGAATACAACTCTTGCTTCTCATAGCGGTAGTTAACTTGCATGAACAACAGAGTAACACAAATTAAACATTCAAGGCTAGTCCAAAACAACACAGCAATTGTCACTTTAAACCCCTTGAGACCCAGAACGTCATTTCCATTGTAATTTGGGTACCATTAGACAATTTTTACTAACTAGAAGCAATCATTTATAGATATGATAGGTTTAGTATCTTTATCGACTAACTAATTTGGTATATTCAGTTACTTTTCGAAATTTTATGACTAACAACAGACGATTTTTTTTTAGCCAAGGAAAGATCTGGGCGTGAAGGGGATAAAGGGATTGGAATAAACATAATTTCCCTCCTGCACTAACATCCTGTCTTCCTCCTTCTGCTAATCCTCCTCCTTTGTTTCTTCCTCCCATCAATTATAAGTATCATCTTCACCTCTTCATAGCTACCTAAATCATGTTGATCCATAATTATCATCTGTTGTCTTCTCTTCTCTTCCTCCTCCTCTGTCTTTGCCTCGCCGTGTTCTCCTAGCCATTCTTCCACTCATTACACTCTCGGCTTGAAGGATTACTCTCATTTGTCTCTGTTCCTCATCTCACTACACCGAAACCGTCTCTACTACTACTACTACTACTTCTACTACTAATACCACTACGTATACTACTACTACTACTACTGCTATAGCTACAACTGTTTACTACTGCTCTGCTACAATTACATCAACTACTACTACTACTACTACTACTACTCTTCCAACTATTCCTCTCCTCCTATTCTCCAACTATTCCTCTCCTCCTATTCTCCAACTATTCCTCTCCTCCTATCCTCCAACTATTTATCTCGTCCTATCCTCCAACTATTTCTCTCCCCCTATCCTCCAACTATTTCTCTCCTCCTATCCTCCAACTATTTCTCTCCCCCTATCCTCCAACTATTCCTCTCCCCCTATCCTCCAACTATTCATCTCCCCCTATCCTCCAACTATTCCTCTCCCCCTATCCTCCAACTATTCCTCTCCCCCTATCCTCCAACTATTCCTCTCCCCCTATCCTCCAACTATTCCTCTCCCCCTATCCTCTAACTATTCATCTCCTCCTATCCTCCAACTATTCCTCTCCTCCTATCCCCCAACTATGCATCTCCTCCTATCCTCCAACTATTTCTCTCCTCCTATCCTCCAACTATTCCTCTCCCCCTATTCTCCAACTATGCATCTCCTCCTATCCTCCAACTATTCCTCTCCTCCTATCCTCCAACTATCCCTCTCCCCCTATCCTATTATCCTATACCATGTCCCACCATCCATCCCGTTTTCACATCCCTGGACGCGAATGTTTTTACACAATACTAATACCCACTCTTGCCTTTGCCTCATTCCACCATTCCCTAAATCAGAGAAATAAATTTATGTAATTGTATATTTTTTACAATCAAATCCGGGTTCGGCATGATTTATGGTGTTTGATGGTGATTTATGCTATTATTTCAATCATCACTATAACAAGCATTCACTCTAATGGTGTATGTATGTATGTATGTATGTATGTATGTATGTATGTATGTATGTATGTATGTATGTATGTATGTATGTATGTATGTATGTATGTATGTATGTATGTGTTATTGTTGGTTAGAAAATAATACGGTTTTTGTTGATTTGGGTGGGAAAAAAAGGAATAGCATAACACTTTCTGGCCTATTTGGTTTGAATTAATTTAGTGGTGGTAGAGAAAGTAGTAGTAGTAGTAGTAGTAGTAGTAGTAGTAGTAGTAGTAGTAGTAGTAGTAGTAGTAGTAGTTGATGTAATTGTAGCAGTAGTAAACAGTTGTAGCTATAGTAGTAGTAAATAGTAGTAGTAGTAGTGTAGTAGTAGTAGTAGTAGTAGTAGTAGTAGTAGTAGTAGTAGTAGTAGAAGTAGTAGTAGTAGTTGATGTAATTGTAGCAGTAGTAAAAAGTTGTAGCTATAGTAGTAGTAGTAGTAGTAGTAGTAGTAGTAGTAGTAGTAGTAGTAGTAGTAGTAGTAGTAGTAGTAGTAGTAGTTGATGGAATTGTAGCAGTAGTAAACAGTTGTAGCTATAGAAGAAGAAGAAGAAGAAGAAGCAGAAGAAGCAGAAGAAGCAGAAGCAGAAGCAGAAGCAGAAGCAGAAGCAGAAGAAGAAGAAGAAGAAGAAGAAGCAGCAGAAGCAGAAGCAGAAGCAGAAGCAGAAGAAGAAGAAGAAGAAGAAGCAGAAGCAGAAGCAAAAGAAAAAGAAGAAGAAGCAGAAGCAGAAGCAGAAGGAAGAAGAAAAGAAGAAGAACAGCAGAAAACAGAAGCAAAGCAGAAGCGAAAAAAGAAGAAAACAAAGAAGCGAAGGAAGAGAAAAAAAGAAAAGAACAGAAAAGAAGCAGAAGCGAAGCGAAGAAAAGAAGAAGCAGAAGCAGAAGCAGAAACAGAAGAAGAAGAAAAAAGAGAAGCGAAGCAGAAGCCGAAGCAGAAAAAAAGCAGAAACAGAAGCAAAGCAAAAAAGAAGAAAAAGAAGAAGAAGAAGAAAAAAGGGAAACAAAGCAGAAGCAGAAGCAGAAGCAGAAGAAAAAGAAGAAGAAAAAGAAGAAGCAGAAGCAGAAGCGAAGAACGAAGCAGAAGCGAAAAGAAGCAGAAGCAGAACAGAAGCAAAAGCAGAAGCAGAAAGAAAAGAACAGAAACAGAAGCAGAAGCAGAAACAGAAAACAGAAAAGAAGAAGAAGAAGAAGCAGAAGCAAAGAGAAGAGAAGAAAAAAAAAGAAAAGCAGAAGCAGAAGAAAAGAAGAAGCAGAACAGAACAGAAGCGAAGCAAACAGAAGAAGAAACAGAAGCAAAGCAGAAGAGAAGCAGAAGCAGAAGAAAAAAGAAAAGAAGAAAAGAAGAACAGAAGCAGAAGAAAAAGAAGAAGAAAAAGAAGAAGAAGAAACAGAAGAGAAGCAGAAACAGAAGCAGGGAAAAAGAAGAAAAAGAAGAAGAAGAAGCGAAGCAGAAAAACAGAAAAACAGAAAACAGAAGCAAAGAAGAAAAGAAAAGAAAAGAAGAAGAAGCAGAAGGAAAACAAAGCAGAAGAAAAAGAAGAAGCAGAACAGAAACAGAAGCAGAAGCAGAAAACAAAGCAAAAAGAAAAAACAAAGCAGAAGCGAACAGAAACAGGAAGCAGAAGCAGAAACAAAAAGAAAAAGAAAAAGAAAAAAAAAAGAAGAAGAAAAAAAGAAGAAGAAAAGTCGTCGTCGTTTGTCGTCGTCGTGTCGTCGCGGGGGGGCGTCGTCGTCGTGTCGTCGTCGTAGAAGTAGTAAAGTAGTAGTAGTAGATAGTGTAGTATATAGTAGTAGTATAAGTTTGTATGTAGTTTGGTTTTCAGTGTGGCTGTTGCTATGTTCAGTAGTAGAGCCAGTCATGTGGCGGTAATATTACTGTTGTCGCCGATGTCAAGATTGAAAGAGGAAGGGGAGGAAGATAAGAAGGAGGAGGAGGAGGAGGAGGAGGAGGAGGAGGAGGAGGAGGAGGAGGAGGAGGAGGAGGGGGAGGAAGAAAGGAGGAGGTGGTGTAGGGGGTGGTGGGGGTGGTGGTAGTAAACTTTAACCAACTTCTTCTTCTTCCTCTTTAAGATGATCGCCTTGACACAGAGTATGAGCCCTTGATGCAGGAAGGCCCACAAGATGACGTAACAGCAGTGCGGCAAAGATCTCTTGGCGTCTGGGCTGGTGCCGGCGCCACACAGACACAGACACACAGACACAGACACAGACACAGACACAGACACAGACACAGACACAGACACAGACACAGACACAGACACACCCACACCCACACCCACACCCACACCCACACCCACACCTACACCTACACCTACACCTACACATACACATACACATACACACACACACACACCCACACACACACACACACACTTGGAAACAAAACCTTCTTCCCCACAAATTCTACCAAATCTTTTCATCTGTGTTTACTTGCAAAAAATTTATCCTCCCCTCTCCCCTCTCTCCTCTCTCTCCCCTTCTCTCTCTCTCTCTCTCTCTTCTCTCCCCTCTCTCTCTCTCTCTCCCCTCTTTAAAACAATGTCAACGGAAGAGTAGAAAAAAAAAAATGAAGAAGAGTGAGATACGAAGACTGTGAAGGGGAAGGGGAGAAGGAGAGAGAGGGGAAAAAGAGAGAGAAAAGAAAAAGAGAGAAAAGGGGAGAGAGAGAGAGAAGAGAGAGAAGGAGAGAGGGGAGAGAGAGAGAGAGAGAGAGGGTATTAGGGAGATGAAGGGAAGAGGGAGGGAGGAGGAGACGATGGAGAGAGAGAAGAGAGAGAGAGAAGAGAGAGATGAGAGAAAGAGGAGAGAGAGAGAGAGAGAGAGAGAGGAGAGACGAGAGAGGAAGAGAGAGAGAGAGAGGAGAGGGAAAATTTTACCAAGTTAGCTGAAATTTTGGAGATAATTTATTTCCTTTTCACTACAGCTTTCCTTCGTTTTTTCCGTTCTCGAAGCTTAGAAATTGACCGTGTATCCTGCAAATTACTTTTTGCCTTGTGTTCGAATGTTCTCCNGACAGATAAAAGACCGGGAAGTTTTTTTGGAAAACATCGCATTGTATGGAAAGGTGAACTGACATCCCTTTTTTGTTGTTTTCAATGGGGCGCATACAAAGCGTCAAAACAAACCCAAAGGGGTTCAGCCCTATCAATACTCAAAAAGCCAATCTTTTAAAACTTTTAAAAAAGCTGGAGGTTTTTATACTTGAAAACCCTCTGTTTTTTTTGATGCATCAATGATTCTCACCTGTTGATGCTTTGAAACGAAAAGGAAATTTTTTGACACTTTGATAGTTTGGTAAATTTTTTTTTTTTTTTTTTTTTTTTTTTTTTTTTTTATTTTACATTTGTGCCTATAGCGCCTTGGGCTGGTGACCCGGGGCTCGGAGGGTAGGCTCTGGAGGTTCTTTTGGGGGCTGTGATGGTTGGTCCCGCCCGTGGTGGGCAGGCAATTCTTATAGTGCGCCTGTGAGGCTCATCCCGCCCCCTGTGCCCTTTCCGATGCCTCGCATCGAAGGTAGAGTTAATGGGCAGGGCAGGGGGGATTTTTTTGTGGGTGTTTTAGGCCTTCGACGATGCAGAAAGTTTTGGTTTTCTTGGGGGATCGAAACTGGGTCACCGAGAACGCCGTCTGAGACGCAACCACTTGCCCGCCTCCCCCAAAAAATGAAAACATCGGGAAAAATTTAAAATGGTTTTTTTTGCAGATTTATGAAAGATAAAAAAAAAATACAAAACAATATTTTTTCATCAAACATTATGTTAAGGCAAATTTTGGTGAAAAAAGCCGAAGAACCCGGCTTCTTGGGGGCTTCTTCGGTTCTCTCCGTTTTCGTGCCTCGCCCAGAACGGCTGACAGGAGTGTTCAGGTCGCCCGCCGGCGCTCACAGCTGTAATGAAAAACAAAACAACCACATTTACAAAAGTGTACCGTCAATAAAACCCTTTAATAATTTCGATAACTGACGACATATTGTGAATGGATCAAAACACATATCCTTCCATTAATGTTTTTTGCTCCATAAACCAGGACTTTTAATGGGCAAGGTAAAGAGGGGGGCCCTCGGACATCATATGGGGCGGCTGGTCGATTTTTCCAATTAGTGACTTATTTTTTTTTAACTGCTGCACCTGTGGAAAGGGGTTTCAGGTATAATGGGGGATTTCTTTAAATGGCCATCATCTGCCCCCCAGTGCCCGGGTTTTTCCGCTTTGGGGGTTGGGCTGATTTATATTTGCTTGAAATAGGGGGGTGTTTTTTTTCTTGGCAAATTTTTGCTTTTAAATTAATTCTCTCTCTCTCTCTCTCAGCTTAATAATTATGTATGGTTTTGGGGACTCAACAAATACTTTTCTAAACTTTATTTTTTAGTGTTTTAAAAACGGCAAAATATTGCAGCTAAACTATTTTGGGAGGAGCTAGAAAAAAGGATCACGTTACCCCTATCTAAAAGATTAAAAGTGGTTAACAATTAAAGACGAATATTTATGAAAAATGTTTCGCTGTTTATAAGGGCTGTCAAGGTTTTGTACCCGGAGGGGTATCTGTTTTCCATTGTCGGGGAAATACACCCGTAAAACAAGCAGCAAAAGACCTTTTATTGCCAAGAGCCAAACAGACGGGTCCCAGCCCCATCACTGTACAAAGGCCTTAACTATGGAACTTTTTCCCTTCATCATCATTAATTATGGAAGTCTAGGGTGGGGGGGTCACACCGAAGGGGGGGGGACACCGTACGAAGGCTACAACGCAAAAATTAATTAAAATTTTTCCGCCACCATGCCACCAGGATGCAGCGCCACCCCAGTAACTACATGCGAGCAACGGGGTAGCTTCATGACAGAGGTAGGGGGGGGTGGGGTCCACCGAACTGGGGGGATCCAGTCAAAAATTTAAAAAAAAACCTTAAATGACCTTATTATCTGAGTTAAGTATTCATGAGGGTCCATAGTGGGCCATATTGTAAAGTTTTTTTTGGGCACAGTGTGCACCCCCAGGTAAAAAATGGTTTTTTTATGAATATTTTTCCACTAATGTACGGGTCCCCCCCCCACCACCCTACATTTTAAGTCTTGACTTTAAAAATTATTTTTAATTGCCCCTAAGTGAACTTTATTTTTTTTCCCATAGAAAAGCAGTTGATTTAGTAGTATTTTAAAGATATTTGAAGTGACTTTTAGTTTTTATTGTTTATGTTAAATTAATTTCCCCTTTTAATTTTTCGTTTGACTTTCTTTTTTATGTTTTTTTTTTTTTTGCGGACTTTCAAAGTTTCTTTTTTAGTATATTTGCAAAACATCTGTGTTTTAGTTGATAGAAAAAACCTTTTCATGGAAATAAGATTTTTATTTTTTTTTACTCCCCCTCTCCCCCTTCTCTAAAGGTTTTTCTCCTTCATCTTCGGTGGGAAAACACTTCTGAAACCCGGCACATACATACCTGAAACATGACGGGTTACTATTGCAATTAAACCCTTGCCAGGAAGGAAATAGGACAGCAGCTTTTTGGATGTTTTTTCATACGGGGACAATAGTCATGTTCATATTTTTTCATCCTAAATTTTACCGAATTTGCCACCTTTATAGATGACAGGCTAAATATAAAGGAAATGCAAATAATAAAAAGTTGTTGTTGATGTGTATTTATAGAAGTTTTATAAGGACAAGAAAAAATTAAATAACAGAAGAAAATAACCCAAACTTCACAAAAATAAAAAATGTATTTAAACTCGTTTTTAAATCACAAGGGCCGTGTAATCTGTTTGGGTCGTTTTGCAACCAAAGTGCCTAAATACGATTAACATTCATATTCAACAAAAAAATTTCTCATAATAGTTTCAAAATTTTTTGTATTTCTATATGCAAAACACTCTACCCATAACCTAATCCTACTTAATGTCAAAAACCAAACTATTAGGTATAACACTGTGCTCCTGTATATTTTTTAAGTTTGTTAACCCCAACAACCCTCGTTTTTTACGGACCTTTTATAACAATATCGGCTTCAACACTTTTTTCCCACCGGTTTATGCTGCTTTTACCAAATAAGTTCATTATATGCTTTTGTACGGTTTGATTGTTTTTAATTCCCCTGATTCGTGTAGTATTTGTGATGGCTGAATGTTGTAAGTATACGAACTTTCGTCAGATATAACGGACAAAGTTCACGATACACGGAATTAGTCGGAAATGGGGAACTTTCCCCTCATATAACGCCCACAATTTGTTTTATCGTAAAGTTCGGATCACTCGGATAATTATAATCTCGCATCCTTTCCCTTTTGTTCGTAAAGCGAGGGTTTATGTACATATTTACACCATTAATTTTATATGTCAACATAAGAAAAAGGTACCCAAAAAAACCCATTAATCCCTTTTTTTCTAAACATACTAATTTAAAAAAAAAAAAAACCAAAAAAAAAAAAAAATTAAAATATAAATTATATATAATAATATATATATATTATATTATTATATATATTTAAAATATATAATTTTAATATATAATATAATTTTTATTATATATATAGTAAAACTTAAAACGGGGCCCCCCCCCTACTTTTTTCTTTTTATAGCCAACAAGCTTGGGGGGCATTGGAATTGGGGGTTTTGGGGGGGGGACACACACATAAGGAAAAATGGCCCCTAAAAAAAACCCATAAAATGGGAATTTTTCCTATTATAGACTTTATCGGGGGCCCTATTTCCCTTAATTTGCTCCCCCCCCCCAAAACTCCCGGTTTCCACCCTGTCCCCAAACTGTTGGCTATAAAAGTAGGAGGTTTACCTTTTTTCTAAAGATGACAAAAATCTACGACTAACCTAGCACCCCCCCTCGACCCATCGGGGCTGTGCACTAACCCCCAAATAACCTGACCGACCTGACCAACCAACCCTACTGGGCTTTGTTTTTCTCAAAAACCTGAAATGTAATATCGGCCATTGGGAAAGTAAGGACGGGACTCATTAAAATCTAAAAGATGTGTTAAGGACAGTAATATAACACTAAGCCAAAATTTTTGGGGCAGCTTACCGTGGAACCCTTTTCTTAAGTTTTCCCTCAAAGCAATGCTATCATTTCCCAATACCTTCACTACCTTAATATTGTTCATGTCCGTCAACAGTAATGTAATGCATACTTAAATATCTTGCAATGTTTTTTGGTGGAAATTCGGATGTGGTGAGGGTTTATGGGACTCTCGTCCCCGTCGGCGAGATTTTTAACTTTTCACGTTTTTCAACAATGTGAGAGATCTCTAAGAACCAAAAATTTGGGGCATAAAGAAACAGGAAAAAGTTTCCGGTCTGGTTTTTGTTGCATAATTATAAAATTAGAAAAAAAACGTCTTGTGTTAAGTTAAAAAACCGAGAAAGTTATTTCACAGACGACCTCTCCATCACATGTCTTTCCTTTTAGCTCTATGTGTGGTCCGATAGTTTTGCCCGTGCTACTAAAATTTCAAAAAAGGGTAATTTTTGGGCCCTATTATCAGCGAAAATTTAGCAAAAACTACAAAGTCGCTGCTGGGGCTATCGTCCCGCCCCGATAAGAATGACATTTTTTCACCAGTTTTTAAAGTTGTCCCGTCGGTCATTTAACCTTTTATTTCTTTTTCTGGGCTTAAGGATGTCCAATGCTTTGAAAGTACATCATGTGTTTCTTTTGTCCTGTTTTCTGTAAATTTCAGTATTTCTACGACATACTCACTGCTGGAATCTCGCCTCCCCGCCATATTTGTTGTTATCTCACGTCACGGAAAAAAGCGGGGAAAAGCCGTGTAACGAGCCTGGCTCTCGCTTCTTCCGCTTCTTCCGGGTTGACCAGCTGGGGCCAATCCGTAAGAAGCGGCTTCTTAAAATGCCCCGCATAACAGAAAAAAGCAAGCTGCAAAAACCCGGGTTCTTTCGGCTTCTTCCCAAAATTTGCCCCTTTGGGTACCATGAGCAATGGATTCAGGTTCTCCAGGGATTAGGTTCTGGTAAGTAGTTGTCCCTAAAGATATGTACGAGTGCACGAAAAAGTGATGAAAAAATCGACAAGGATACTAAAAAAAGGTCATATCTATAAAAAATTCCTATAGTCCAAAAAATCGTCTAATGGGACCCAAATTACAATGGAAATTTGTTCGGGAATCAAGGGGTCAAAATTTACAGATGTTTATCAATCTGGAAAAAACCAGAGGAACGCAAAAAAAATTGGGCAACCGATTGGATTAGATAGATATTTACAGAAAAATTGATAATAGATACAAAAAGATAATGGAAAAATACATATTTTTTGGTGTCTCATTATAAAATTCTTTTTAAACATGAATACTTCGTGAACTTTAAAAAACTATGAAAAAAAACACGGGGGAAAAGAATCATAAAAAAGGAGACTTCGCATTTTAATCAGCAACGAAAAATTGGAAAAAAAAATAGCAACAGTAAAATTTCCTTATTTTGTAATCGTAGATTACATTAACCCCTTGAAA
>JACEEZ010008618.1:207500-214505 GCA_016584305.1 Chionoecetes opilio
TAAGGGTTTTTAAGTTTATTTATTTTGTTTTTCCCAGTATATTAGTAACACTGTTCTTGCAAATTCTTCCTATTAGAGTTTTTCCTTAGTAGTTTGTAATTATAATATTTTCACATACGTCCAACCACCATCCAAGCTCATCTCTTAGGTTTTTTAAGACCCATTTGTAAGTGCTTGATTTTATTCTGAGTATTGTTTGATGAACTATCTTACTTTTTGGTTTAGGTAATGCCTGTCTCCATAGACTGTTAAAATTTATATTGTAACCAAGTTGTTTGTATTGATGCATCAATCTCCTCCTGTTAGCTTCATTTTTTGGTCTTTGCTACTTTGTAATATTTTCTTTGATATTTTGGTTGAAAAGCTCCCAATCGACATTTCTAAGTGTGTTCTTAACAGGTGTGTATCGTAATTGCTTGAGCAGTGTGATGGTAAATATTAATGGTATGTGGTCTGCTGACGTGACTGGTCCGCTTCTATTATATGATTGTGTGGTAACTTTATTAGTTGTTAGTATGATATCAGGTGTCGAATGATGTTTTGTGTGCCAAAAAAAAGTGGGAAAGTTTGGACCTTAATGGAATAATTTATTGTTGTCTTTAATAATTTTTATCCCTTTCCCTACAGTGTTTATTGTAGGAAAATCCCCTAGGATATTTGTTTAGCGTACGGGTCTCCTAAGATGTGGGTTGGGTATGTTTGATGTCAATCCTGTGAAGTCCGGTATGGGGAGGTAAGGTCTTCTGGGTGGGAGGTATCAATTATACTTTATTATTTTGTCTATTTGGTAACCCCTAATGTTTGTTTGCGATGAGATTGGTCCTGGTTTATTTTCTATAGTTTTTTGTAACCCCTTAATGGTTTTTGCGAATTGAGATTGGTCCTGTGTTAGTTTCTATAGTTATTTGCAGTATATCGGGATAAAAAATCATCTTTAAGTTTGTGTTTGATGTTTGATTTAATGCGATAGCCGCTTCCGTCATGTAATTCGTTTTGCGGTTGATTTTATGGTTGTGGTATGCCAAAAATGTTTAAGAGAACCAATCTATTTTTATTCCGTGACTATTTAATTAGATAATGTCGGGGATTGAATAACTCTGTAATGTTTGGTAGAAAGTGTCTGTTTGTACTTTCCAGGTGGATACGTGTGGTTGTTGTCACTATTTTTTATGTTATTCCATCCATACTTGTGTTATTAAAGTGGTGAGTGCCATTATGGTTTTATTTAGAACTTTTTCTGATCCTTTGTCCCTTTGGGTCTTGTTGAGGAGTTCTTTCCTGCTGAATCCACCTCTTATTTTCTTGAAAAGCTGTCATCTTGCAATGCGCCCAACACTTTTTTAGGTCTATTCATCATTTTTTCTTAGTAATAAGTATTTGTTCTTCTGTAAATTTTTGTGCTGACAAAACCCCCATTTGTATCTCTTCTCTAATTCCTTTCATCGACTGTTCCCCTTTTAAAGGTACGTGCGGGACAACCTTCGATTTTCTGTGATTATCTCTAGGCTTAGTTCTATCCCGCTTATCTGCTCCAAGCGGTGGCATCTCTGGTATCTGGTTGTTCTTGGTCATATTATCTTCTTCTGCCTCCTGCTCCTCTGTCCTGTCCGTCTGTTACCTCCTCACTAGTCCTGTCCTAGCCACGGAGCTTTCTTTTGTTGCATTTACGATGTCAGCATAAGGGGGATTTCCAGTTAAATTTATACTGGGAAATTGTTTAATTTTTAAAAGATATTTGATTTTTCTTATTATACGTACCCGGTTTAACCATGTTCATTAAGTGGGCATGCTCAGCAGGTCAGATAGTAGCTGCCGTGTCACTTTGCCTAAACTGATGTCCTTTTTTTGGCTCGTTACTATTAATGGGCTGTTGCTTGGCTATAAATGTTTTAAGTGCCTTACTTTCTTTCCCTTCTTTTCTCCTCTCTAATTTTCTTTTTCTCCTGACATTTGTAGGCCCTGGGTCCTGTGTACTCCCCCGCAGTTAATCCACAGTTTTGTTTTCCAGCTTTGCAGTCCCTCCAGTTTCGGTTCAGTTCTACTGCCTTCTGACATATTATTTATAAATTTTTTGTCCTTTTGTGCATTGGTTTGTGGAAGTGTTCGTTCCCCGCTGTTAGCATCTCATACTGTAGTGATGGGAATATATACTTACTTTTTTAATTGATGTGGTGGGGATGCCTCCATTTGAAAGCCTACCAGACCCTGCCTCTTTGTTGCTTTGGTGGCTGATTTGTTGGTTTGAAGCATATTTTTAATAATTTCTTTTTTGGGAATTTGAAGAATTAATTTTGTTCTATTTCCCTCAGTTACCACTATTTTTTGGAAGCGAGTTCCTCTTTTATTTCACTTCTTCAGTATTGTTATATATGTTGTCATCCACATTAAAGACGAGCACTGTTCTTTCGCCCTAAATTCTGGTGGTAACCAAGGGTCCCATAGTTTGCTCCACCGCTGAGGTCTTCTTTGCACTGTCCTTGAGGATTTATCTAGACATACGTCGTGCGTGTCAGAACTATATGGCCATCGTTTACATTGATGATCTTAAGTTGCATGACCAAGTTCTTGGAGAGAATCTCCCAATAGCTTGGTTTTAGAGCGAGGTGATTGGGTTGGGCGGTATTTTTATTTTAACTTCGCGCATGGTGGTTCATGTCCGTAAGTGGAATGAGGTGATACACCCAAACTATATAAACAAAAATGACAAAATAAAAATAAATAATCCTAAAAGACAAGACTAAAGGCTCACGAGAGCAGGCAGGGGTTGCTCGAAAATCACTTCGTAAGGGACAGACTTACGAGTGGTATGGCTACAATAACCTTTACGAGGGTGGATGAGGGAGATGCTCGTACCCGACCTCACTCCAGTACGGTTTATCGAGGGGGCCTCTGGGTGGGTATATAGGGATATTTCTATGGATATGGTGGGGAAAAAATTCTGCTAACCAATCACAGACAAGCGCCTCGCTGACGCGGCTTTATCTAGCCAATCCATCATGCCCTCAGCTGTCAGGGAAGCCCGATAAATAATTTAAAGAGACCTCAATGCCGCTGTTGTGCTAAAATCGGCCCTTTCGGAAATCGTCCCCGCGGACGCTTATTTAACCCTAAATAACTCTACAAAACTTAACCAAACCTATCATAACCTTACTCAACCTAAACCCAACCTAACTTAACTTAACATAAACCTAAAAAACATGTTTGCCGGTGTTGAGCTAAGATCGGCTGATTTCCGAACTAGAGGCAGATTTAGCTCACTCATCGCCAGAATGTTACGATAATACCTAAGCTGCCACATACCCTTTCCGCGTAATAGTCCTTCCCACTTCTCCCACCTAATGGAACCATCTCTGAATTTTCTCAATGCTAATTGATCTTTTTGTTTGTTCATTGAAGTTAAGAATTATTACTTATGTTTATTTTTTGGGGGACTATAATCTGGATCTACTTAAATTAGTGATCCTGGTTATGGATTATCATGAATGTAATGTACTTCCCATGGACGTTATCCCCTACACGAACCTACTAGAGTAACGGACATAGTGCTTACATTACATATCATATATTTGGGCCCTCCTATCCGGAGAAAAATGTAAAAAACTGTATTCTTATACACTACTTAACGGGAGCATTTTCCAGTTTACTCACAATTTGTTCCGAAAAGTTAATTCTGAAATCCACAGCTATATACAAAAGCGGTGCCTGTCCCTGAGAGAAACATCGAAACAAATTTTTAAGGGTGAAGGCCAAATACAAATTGGATACAGATCTTAGATATTAATGATCCAAATGAGGCATATTGGATAAATTCGTATAGTTATACAATGAAAGCTTCCAAAAATATGCTTTTCCACTAAGACAGGTTTTAAGATTGAATAATAAACTATTAAAAGTCCTCATATTACTTCGGGTTTACGCAACAGTATTCCGATAAAACATCAGACTGGAAAGATTGGCTGCCAAATGGCCCTTTAACATATGGACTTCGATATAGAAAATACAGGAACACGCTCGTAAAACCCTTCTGCGTTGTTGCCACAAAATAATTATCATCAAGATCAGTTAAAACTTGACATGAAATGTTAAATCCAACATGGGACCGTTATAAACAACTGATTGGCAGGAAAAATGGCAGACACGGTAATGAAATAAACTGAAAAATGCCATTGATCTTGCTGCAAATATTCTTCAAATATCACTTTTGAATATACCAGAAAATCTAAATCAATGTCCATTAATCATATCATAATTCCCATGACATTCAATTAAAATTCTCACAGCAAATATTTTATATCCCTGGCAGAAATTGTCCATTTGTATTTGTCATCCAGTTTACCAAGTAGGAAGTTTCAACGCACCTAAGTCTCTTGAAAACACAGCAGCAGCTATGGAATACATCCCCTCCAATCTCCTCCGCACACACAGCTCAGTACATTGATAAACTTACTCGATGTCATTACCGTGTTTTAAGGAAGATGTTTCCCCAATAACTTAAAAACAGCAAAAGTAATTCCTCATAAATCAGGCGATAAAGGAGATGAACACATTATCGAAACCAATATCTATTTTACCATCAATAAGTAAATTGTTTGAAAAATCTATTGGTAAAAAGATTTAGTGGATTTTTTGGGAAAATTTTTAAATTGTTATATGACTACATTTGGCTTTCGCAAAAACAAATCAAACGGAAGAAGCAATTAGCAAAGTGCACAAGTAAGTGTATAACTGTCTGAAAGGAAATTTCATGTTTATAGAAAGTATTTCTTGAGACTTGTCTAAACTTTCCGACTCACTTAATCAGAACATATGTTTAGATATACTTGAAAATTTTGGGAAATAAGAGGTGTACCACTTAAACTATTCACTAGCTACTTGGACAGACAGAAAACAAGCAGTGTTTTTTGTAACAACAGTATATCCACGCTGAAAATTACAATAGGGGAGTGCCTCAGGGATCAATTTTGGGCCTTTTACTATTCTTTGTATATAATTCATGATAGTTTAATGCCAGTTTTAACTTCAAGCTATGTTTCTTTGGGCAGACGACACAATCTTCTCTTAAAAATAGGGCATTAGATCAGTTACATGTTTAAAGTTAATAGTGCACTAGAGAATATCTCGAAATGGGTTTCTAGCAATACATAAACTATCTGTAAACATAAGAAAAAACTAATTATATACTCTTTTCAAAATCGTTCGGTTGCTAATATTTTTAGCTCAGTTTTACCTTGGAGAACATAAATTCAGAAGAGTCACTTACATAGGATTTCTGGGTGGTTATTATTGACGAAAATTTAAATTGGAATCAAAACTAACAATCTGTAAATTGTGAACTTAGTCAAAATGTTGGAATTTTATACAGAATTAGGCAAACACCTTAACGACTGAAGCTTTTGCGAAGCATATGCTATTCTTTATGTTATCCATATATAATTTACTGTTTGTCTGTCTGGGGATGTACTTGGCCTTCCACTGTAAAAGATGTTTTCATGGCACAAAAGAAAATAATAAGAACAATTACCTTTAAAGGCAAGTATGATCATACAGATTTATTATCTAATGATTTAGGGTTACTGAAATTTGAGTTTAAAAAAAAAAAAATTCTTGTACTTACAATTTACAATGGTATAAATGATAGTAGTGATAGTAATAAATTATTTAAAGTTCTTCACCACAGTCAAGGTACGCGGGGAAACCCTATTGACCTGGGCAGGGATGCTCGAAAATCCCTCGTAAGGGACAACTTACGAGTGTATGGCTACAATAGCCTTGCGAGGGTGGGCTGAGGGAGATGCTCGTACCGAGCCGTCACTCCCGTACGGTTATCGGTGGCCTCTGGGTGGGGAATATAGGGATATTCTAGGGATATGTGTGGGAAAATTCTGCTAACCAATCACAGAGCAGCGCCCTTCATGACGGGGCCCTTATCTAGCCAATCATCATGCTCTCAGCTGTCAGGGACCCGATAAATAAATGTAAAGAGACTTCAAATGGCCGTGTTATGCTAAAATCGGCCTCTTTCGAGAAATCGTCCCGCGGACGCTTATTTAACCTAATAACTCTACAACACTTAACACAAACCTATCATAAACCTTACCTAACCTAAACCAGACCTAAACATAACTTAACCTAAACACTATGTTTGCCGGTGTTGAGCTAAGATTGGCTGATTTCCGAAATAGGGCCGATTTTAGCTCACTGTCGCCAGAATGTTACGATAATACATAGCTGCCACATTAGTCTCAGCGTAATATTCTCCCACTGATTACAACAGAGACGTACCCAGGGTATACCTTGATGCGCTGATCATAGGTTCGAGTCTTGCGTGCCCGAAAATAGTATCTATAGACCACTGCTGGCCAGCGCCGTACGTATGCCGTATCCGTGGCCCCTGGCGGTACTTGTTATAGTGGACAAGAACTGCGCGTTCGCTCTTTAGGTCAGACAAGACACACGGGGGGCTAACGCCTCACTGTGACACACGTGACACTTGTGTGCAAGGATAGTTTTAACTTTATAATATCCTTGCTTTGTGGGAGGCTATACGTGCGTGTGTAGCTACTAGTACGTCAGACATTTGATACCACCACCACCACCGCATCATTATAGCTGCCAAAAAGTGTATGATGAACTGTACGTTTTGATTCAAGAAGTCGACCGATATATATATTTAATATATAGGTTTGCCCTGATATGAATTTATTACAAGTACTATAGGTATTGTATGTTAAAAATGATATATATGGAGTCAATGAAGCAATAAACACATCACATTTCAAACAGGCAAGCATTTAAATGGCTCTATAATACACAATAAACATAAAGTATAGTGATACAACTTGTAATTTATTGTTTGTTGACGTCTAGCCGCTTCAAATTTCACTCCCTTAGGGAGTTAAGGGTGCTCCCGACCACCCTTAGCCTCGCGGTCCCCTACAAGTGAAAAAAGGGTTTTAGCATCTCCCTTAGAGGTACGAGGTAAAGTCCTAGGGAGTACTTACGGCC
>JACEEZ010008619.1:0-20009 GCA_016584305.1 Chionoecetes opilio
AAATTCCCCCTTTCCTTTTTTTTCCCCCCCCTTTACCCCCCCTCCCCCCTTTTTTTTTCCCCCTTGACCCCCCCTTTTTCCCCCCCCCCTTTTTTTTCCCCCTTAAAAATTTTTCTTTTCCCCCTTCCCTTCCCCCCCTTTTCCCCCCTTTTTAAATTCCCCCCCCAACTTGGGGGGGTTGGGTAAAAAATGGTTTCCCTTTTTTCCCCCCCCCTTTTTTTAAAAAATATTTTTTAAATTTTTTTTTTTTTTTTTTTTTTTTTTTTTTTAATTTTTAAATTTTCTTTTTTTCCTTTAAAAAAAAATTTTGGAAAATCTCCTCTCTCTCTCTCTCCTCCCCCTCCCCTCTTCCCCCCCCTTCTTCCTCTCTTCCCCGCCCCTCTCTTTGCCCTCATATATATATTTTAATATTTATATATATATTATATATAAATATATTATAGAAGGGCCGAGAGAGAGAGGGGGGGAAGGGGGGGGGAAGGGGAGGGGGAAAAAGGAGAGAAAAAGGGGGAGAGAAAAAGAGGAGGGGGAAAAAGGGGGAAAGGAGAAAAGGAAGAGATGAGGGGGAGGAGAAAAGGGACCCCAAGCCCCGGGAAATTTTATTTTTGTTCCCGTTTAATTTTATGCATGGTTTTAAAAATTCTTTTTTATCGGGAAAGGAAATATTTTTTTCAAGGGAAAAAGTTTAAATAAAAAAAAAAAAATTTGCTTCTTTTGATATGGGGTCCATTTTAAAAATTTTTTTTTTTTTTTTTTTTAACCCCAAAATTTTTTACATAAAGGGACGAGTTTAAAGGTGAATTATAAGTTCATGCATATTTTTTTTCCCCCGAGTGGGCTTTAATGACATTTTTTTAAATTTTTTGTTTTTAAACTGTTTTTTAAAATGTGATAATTTTTTTTAAAGGAAAAAAATTTTTTCCAAAGGGTTTTAACATATTTTCTTTAAACATGTATAACATGATAATACTGCGGGGTCATGCTTTGGGGGGGTACTTCCGGGGGGGTCTGGGGTAAACGGGGGGAAGGGCGTCTCAAGGGGTGGGCGGGGTCAAACGTGTGGGGGGAGGCCCCAAAAATGCTTTAAAAGGGGGGGGGAAACCCTTTGCCGAATGGTGATCAATTTTTTAAATTTAATGCGTTCCCGGCAACTCCCATTCGCCGGCGCCCCGGCAACCCCACTGTTGGGAAAAGGGGAAAAAGGTTTTTATTATTGTTATTTGTGCCCAAAACTATTTTTTTTTTTGCTTGGTGGGTGCTATATCCCCTTTCAAAATTGGGAAAATGGGCTGTTTCGGAAACCACAAAAAAAAAAATTAGGGGTTCAAGTAAAATTTAAAAGGAAAAAAATTATGGATTTTAAAAGTAAAAAAAAAAAGTGAAAAAAATTTTTATGCGGGCTTTTATTTTTGCTACCATAAATTTCTTTTTTTAGGGTATGGTTTTAATTTTAAATTTAATTTAAAATTCATGATTGGAGTAAAGTCTCTTGAAGAGGGTTTATTTGGGGGGGGGTTCGGGGGTTTTTTCCTAAATATTTTTTTCTGGTCTTTTTAAATAATCCCGTGAAAAGGGGTACAAAAACCCCCCGACGTGGTCTTCTGGGCAACATTCGGGAAGATTCGAAGGGCCCCCGGGGGTTTGGGTTTTAACAAAACCCCCATTTTTTAATTTTTCTAAAAAACCCCTGGAGCTAGGGGTTTTCCCCCAGTACGAAAATATGGCAGGGGCGGCCCCTTTGGTCCCCCCTTTTTGGGAAAACCGATAGCTGATTGGCGGGACCCCAACTACAACGACGCCCAAAAGGGCCTGGGCCGGCAATCACAATTGTGAAAAAAACAAAGGGGTGCCGGCCACCTCAGATTGTTAAAAAAGGGGTGTAACCCAAATTTAAAAAAGGAAAGCAGCCGCGGCTTGCTTTTTTCAAGGCGTTTTTACTTTTTTTCTAAAATTTTTTCTAGCTTTTTTCCCCACCCATTTTTTCCCATCCCCTGGGGTTCACCCCCGGGTCGTTTCAAAAACTTGTTTTTTTTACCCCCAAACAAAACAAGCGGGTAACACGCTGGTGGCGGGGTACTTCCCCCCTTTTTTTATATTTAGCTTTTAAATTTTATTCCTTCAGAGTAATGGGGCGCTCTCTTCTTCTTCTTCTTGTGATTTTTTTTTCCCGATAATCTATTCGTAAGCTCGTTTTTCCCTGCCAGTTGGGGGAGGCCACCCCCCCCGGAGGCGGGTCACAAACCCCCGGCAAAACACCCGGTACCCATCACAAAGGGGAGGGAAACAAGGGGCTTTGGTTTTAAAAATTTAAAGGGAAAAAAGGGAATTTACCTTCGGGCCCTGCCCGGCGGACCCGGGCCCGTGGGGGTTTGCCCTGCCCTTTTCGCTTTAGTCCGCTACCCGGGGCGAGTGAGATTTTCGCGGGGGCTCCACCTTTTCTTGGCCCCTTTCCCCCCAAAAAAAAATTTTAAACCCACAAGCGGCGGGGGTTTTTTATAGGGCCAAATTTCGTTTTAGGCCTTGCAGGGGGTTCGGGGGTTTTCTTGAGTCGGGCAAAAATAATTTTAATACTCAAAATCAAATTGTATTTTTATATATTTCGCCCTTTTCAAAAACCACCCCCTAGGAAGTCCCCTTTGGGGTTTTTGACGCTTAAGGGTCTTTGGGGTAGGGTCTAAATCTTAAACCCCAGAATACCAAAAAAAGCTGATGGCATTTAAAACTAGGTTTTTTAGCTGGATTTTTAGCGTCTCGGAATGTGGCCCCGAAACGAGATATCCCCAAGTGGCGGGCACAGGGTCGCTATGGGCATCGATAGTGTTTGGGCCCCTGAGGACTACAAGGGACGTACAGACCCCCCCCCCCAGCAAAACCCAAAATTTTGTGAAAAAAAAAAAAACGTGCCACCCCAATCAAATTGTGTCTAAAACCCGGTCACCCAAATTTCACAAGGGGGGCGCCGGGGCCCTGCTTTTAAAGGTCGTTGTACTTATTTCAATTTCTAGTTTAAATTCAATTTTTTTTTCACCCCTGTGTTAAACCTCCATCGTTTCCCAACCACTTTTTTTCTAACCCCCAAAATCCCACGGGGAAAACCACGCCGGGGGGCTTTTACGGGGCCGGGTATTTTTTAGCTATTAATTTTCTTCAGAGTAATGGGGCGTTTCTTTTTCCCTTCTTCTTTCCTTGTGCCCTTTTTTGGGTTTTGATAATCTATTCGAAAAGGCCCCCGTTTTCCCTTTTTTGTCAGGGGGGGGAAAAGCCCCCCACCCCGGGAGGCAGGTAAAAAACCCCCCCGGGGTTAACATCCGGTCCCCCATAAACTCGGGCTGGGGGACAAGGGTTTGGGGTTTTTAAATTGGAAAAGGACCCCCTTTCCCCAAGGATAAACCGGGGAAAGGCCGTGCGGGGTGGGGGTTTTGGTTCTGGCATCGCTATTTTGTTCCCGAGCGGGGGAGATGTCCCCAGCTCACCATTTTTGGGGCTCTTCACACCCAAAACCCCAATAATTCACAAGCAGCTTTTTTGTTAAGGGCCCCTTAATTTTTTTTTTTGTAAAATTTAAACCTTTTTCGGGTTCTTGATTCGGCAAACATCTTTAAAACCCCCCAATTTATGAGTATTTTTATGTTGTTGCGCCCCTCCACACCCACCCTCAAAGGCAGCGCCTTTTTTTAAACCCCTTAAACGCCCTTTAAAACGACGTAAATTCAATCTCCAGGGCAGAATCCCAAAAAACAGCTTAGACAGTCGCTAAAGCGGCTTAGCAGGGGACTTTTTTTTAGCGCCCTCTGAATGGGGCCCCCCTGGAGTGCCGGGCAGGTAATAGGCAAAAGGGAAGTGGCTGGGCGTGATCCCTTCCCGGGCCCAAACGGGAAATTTGCTCTGCCGCACACGGCCCATTAAAAATCCACGTATTATCAAACCCCAAAAATAATTTTTATGAAAGTTAAACCTACCATCATTTTCCACGGATAGAAACTCCATATCATGAGTATATATTTTAAAAGTAAAGAAAGCTGTATTAAAATTATATAATGTGGGAAAATTTAAAAAGGGTTTGCATAAACATTGTATCTATCTTTTTTTTTTTGGTCAAAAAACTCACATTTTTCCCCTTGTAATTTTTTTTGGTATTAAAATTGTCATTCCCTTTTTTTCAAAAAATGAAACACTTTTCCGATGCTGAGGGGTATTTTGCCCACGCCCCCCCAAATGCAAAAAAAAAATAGGCCCCTCAAAAAGGCCCAAATAATGTAAAATTTCCCCTTTTAAAACCGGGGATCGCCCGCGCAGGGGGGAAGTGGATTCCCGGGGCTGAGCGAGTTTATCATGGGTTTTCTTGTTTAAACTGAATATAGTATTTTTTTTTTTTTTTTTTTCTGAAACTGCTATTCCATTTACCTAGTATTTTAAAAAATCCTAAAACCCATCAGAGTCACAGATTTACTTTAGAGGGGGGGTTTTTTTTTAAAAACCACCGGGAAAAACCCGGGGCCTCCCTCCGGGATTTTTTGGCTGCCCCTTTCGGGGGGCATTGGGGGGCCCCTTGGGCCCCAAAAATTTGGGGTTTGGGGGGCCTTCGGCCCACCAAACACGGGACTCTCCAAATACCCCCTTCAAACCCCTTTCCGGGAAAAATCATGGATTTTAAAAAATTTTGTATTTAACGCCCAACCCTTTCACAATCACCCCAAACCCCAAAAAACCCTTCCCCCCATTACCCATAAACCCCCCACCCTTTAAACCTCCCCATTCCCCCAAAACCCCCCCACCCTTTTCACTCACCCTTTAAAACCCTCCCCCAAACCCCCCCTTCCCCCCCCACATCACCATTCCCCATAAAACCCCCCACTTTTTCCCTCACCCCAAACCCCCATAAACCCCCCAAACCCATTCACTAACCCATCACCCCAAAAACCCATTACCCATCCCCCAACCCACCCATTTCCCCCTCCCCCATTACCCTACATCAAGGTTTTCCTCAATTCTTCGAAAAACCCCATTTTTTTTTTTTCCAAATTATGCTAAAAAGGCTGCTAAAAAAAAAAAAAAAAAAAGTGAGGGAAATCATTTTCATAAGGGGGTTTTTAAAACCCTTCCCCCCTTGGGTCAACCGGGTTTCCCAAAAAAATGTGGTATTTTAAGGGTTTTTCCGCCCCCGGGGGGGGGAAACCTATCCCAAACCACACCACAAAAACCCCACACACACCCCAAAACCCCAACACACCACACACCCCCACCCCAACACACACAACAAACACACACATTTTCCGCTTTTATTTAAAAAATAGTTTAAATTGATATACATGTCAAAATTTAATTTTGGGGAAAAACAAAAACATAGGCCGTGAGTTATTTTGGGGCCCTCAAAAATCCGAAGTTGGCCCAAAACCCTTTTTTTATAAAAAATGATATGGTCTTTTAAATCTTATAGTTTTATTTTTTTTTTTAAAATGAGGGTTTAAGCACATTGCCTGAAGATTTTTTTGAAAATGGGAACAGCGGAGCTTTTTTAAAAAGTGTTTTGGGTTGGGGGTACCCCTAATGCTCCCCTTTGTCCCCTCGTATATGAAATTATAGACTGCAAATCAAACAGCGCTAAAGGGAGATTACATAGAGTTTCCAGTATATAAAATGTATTTGTGGACTCATGGAAGAAAGGGACATTGTACGCATATTCGAAAAACGAATGTAAATTATTCTTTATCGGCAAACAAACCAAAACAAAAACAAAACAAGAATATAATATTAGTCAAAATATATGATCAGTCAATCTAAAGATTAAAAGCTTATACAGTTAGAAATGAAGAGCCATCAATACAATTTTTTTTTGTTTGTACGGATCCTTAAAACACTGAATAGATGTACTGCAAAAAGTCAGGGGAGGAACATAATTGTTATGCTGAGGCTGCAGTGTGGATGTCTTAAAAAAAAAGCAACTTTATTTAAAATTTCATCCATCCGTTACTGCCGTATGGTTGTAATCATGCATCCACCAGGCATGAGTAACCTTCAAACACGTGGGTCAAATGCCCTGCATGCAGCTTTGATGGGGTTTAAAAACCAAAAATTTTCCCGCAGCGCATGGGGAAGATTCAACGGAATTGTAATTAAATTCCCGGATTCTAGAGCTGAAACTTCCTTAATTAGCGGTTTCTTCCATTATTTCATTCTGTAATATTAATTTCATAATGTTTTTAGTTTTATTACTTAACTATAAAAATCGAAATATTTGTTGCTTTGATATTATTTTGCATTTATAGTTTGTATATTATATATGCACACTCCTGACCCTCACAACTAATTTGCAACATTTTATTTGAAATAATTGCTGAAATATATAACAATTCACTTTTCAATTATATTCTGGTTTAATGAAGAAAATACATTTTACTTTATAGTCCATGAATCGACACTAAATAAAACAAAGTTATAAATGCATACTTTGAAGGGTTACATCTCTGCCTGGGATTACAACAAACCATTATAAATTTAAGTTTCTAATGATTTACACCACTGAAGGGTAGGGTAAATCATTGCTATCTACAATGAGGTTTGTAAAGGTGAAAGCGACTCCTGGCTAGCTAGCTTTAAATGATTGCAGGGGCAGAGTGAAACGCGATATACTGAAGTTGCCCCTGATAAGATCGATGTTGAATGAAACTGACCGTTCAAAAGATCGTCTAATTTTTTGGAGCAATATTCGATTTGTTCCCAAATCTACAGAGACAAAAATATACGCCTGTTTACTCTCATGCTTTTTTTTTTTGGGCGTCAAGTCCGGCGTGTTCAAGGATATAGCAAGGATGGAAGCTAAGGGTCGCCTAGAGTTCCACAAACAGTCACAGTACCTAAAGAGCGTCGACACCTTGGTGAAGGTGGACATCACGCACTTGTGGATGTGGACATGAACTTAAGAAGTCTTTTAGCTTTAAAATTTCTCGCGGAAAGGTATTCGAATTCATGTTGTTATTTGACACTATCATTAAACAAATTTTAGCAACAACAGTTTCTACTAGTTGTTGTAGTTGTAGTAGTAGTAGTACGCAGTAGTAGTAGTAATAGTTGTTGTTGTAGTAGTAGTAGTAGTAGTAGTAGTATAGTAGTAGTAGTATAGTAGTAGATCATAATGTAGTAGTAATATTAGTAGTAGTAGTAGTAGTAGTAATAGCAGTAATAGTAGAGGTGGGAATAGCATTAGTAGTGCTAGTAGTAGTATGTAGTAATAGTAGTTATAACATTAACATTATTAGTCAGTAGTAATATTATTACTAGCCGCCAGTGTCACCGATTGCTCCAAAAAAGCAGATATTTCATCATTATAATCTGCTTATGTAGTGTGGTAGTGATAATGGTGATAATTTATTAAGGTGAAGCTGAGGATGAGATACTTGCGTTGAGATGATGGTCATATGCTGGCGGTATCATGGTGTTGTGATGTATAGTTTAAAGTAATCGTCCAGACCCATTTTTGCTTTGCTTAATTATGTTAGCGCTTCGTGTCCTGGTGGAACGCCGACGTGAGTTTCGACAGGGGATGCTTGCAGCCTATGTTGATCTCAAGAAGGCGTTTGACTCAGTGCATCGTGAGTCACTCTGGGATCTTCTGCGACTTGTGAGGGATTCCTGCAAGGACTATTGGTTTGATAACTGGTCTGTATTCTGAGACTGAGAGGCTGTGAAGTGTGGGGCAGGTGTATCCAGCTTCTTTCCTGTTAATACAGGAGTGAGGCAAGGGTGCGTCCTTGCCCCATCACTTTTCAACGCTTGTATGGACTGGGTATTGGACAAGGTTGTAGATCAAAGTGATTGTGGAGCATCCGTCGGCAACACCAAGATCACTGATCTTGTTTTTGCCGATGATGCAGTAATCTTTGCTGAGTCGCTGGAGGTCCTGGTGATGGCTCTCAAGGCGCTGCACGAGGAGGCAAAGCTTTGGGACTTCAGGTCTCCTGGCTCAAGACCAAGGTCCAGGTGTTTGGAGACTTACTAGATGAAGCAGTACAGTCTGTTCATGGCGTGTGGCGAGGACATTGAGATCTTGGAAAGTTTTACATACCTTGGTAGCGCAGTCCATAATGACGGCGGGTCACGTCAAGAAGCCTTACGGCGGATTGGCATAGCCCACGGTGTTATGGACTCGCTCAGCGGGAGTATTTGGCGTTAGCGGTACCTGTGCAGGAGGACAAAGATCCGGATCTTCAAGTCGCTTGTGATCCCTGTCTTACTCTATGGTTGTGAGACATGGACACTAAATAGTGACTTGAAGAGACGAATCAATGCCTTTGGTAATAAGTGTCTTCGCAGAATCATGGGGTATCGCTGGGATGATTACGTGTCAAATCAGCGATTGCACCGTGAGACTGAATCGAGGCCTATTACCTGCATAGTCCGTCAGCGCCAACTTCGCAATATGGGCATGTGGCACGCTACCCTGAAACCGATCCTTCCCATCGGGTTGTATCTGTAAGAGACAATCCGCGTGGAGGAGGCCAAGGGGGCGCCCACATGGCTCGTGGCTGGGGCAAGTTGATGTTTCTTGTCGAGAGCTGCTTGGTATGGGAAAGGAGCCTGCATGGAACTCGCGCGTGGTGACCCCCGGGAGTGGCGTCGTAGGGTGGGCGAGGCGACGCGCCCCCCGGCGTATGCCCCCAATGATTGATTGATGATTAATTATGTTGAATAACCATTCAAAACACGAAATCTACCAAAAAAGTATTGATTTCCAGGCCTTATTTCCGTAAAAAACACAACTTTTGTAAAATCCGCGTGAAAAAAAACTTTCTTCATTCCAACAGGCCCGCGAATACTATTAATGACGTCATTTAAGGTGGTCAAATGTAAACAACAATCGTCTGCATTTGTGATACCTGCCGGATCGACCAGCAAATGTAAATGATGAGCGATTGTAGTTCGGTGTCAGACAGTGAATCTGTCGCTGTGACAGATTTAGAGTATGATGCTCAATCTGAGACTGAAGTAGATGATGCTGGTCGCGTATATGAGTAAAAACCAACCGCCGATTGTGATGGTAGCGCAGTTTTATGAGTTATGTGAGATGGGCTACATGTTCGAGCCAGAGTACGGGACGGACGAGCCGACTGACGAACAGGTGTTAACGGAACCTGAGGATCAGGAGGACCTGGCACCTTCCCAAAACATGGATTGGTAAGTAAGGGAAACTATAATATTTTGGTTGGAATCACAATAAAGGGTACTTTCGAGAAAATCCTATGGTTAGTTTCGATACTACAGCCAAGCGTCTTTTCTCGGAAACCACATACTAGCATTATAGCATAGAGTTAGAAAATATGCGGCGGGAAAGCAGACAGTATGACAGGCAATGGAGTGTTGTTGACTTGTTTGTGATGCAGACTGCCATACAAGGCTACGTAAAGCCGCGACCACTTCTGCGCGCGAAAATATCACTCAAAAACTCACCCCAAACTTCCTGGCGTGTCATCTTCTTATCTTTTTAAATGCCTTAATCCAAGGTCACTAGATAGCAGAAGGGAAACACACACCCACACACACACACACACACACACACACACACACACACACATCTCTGATTGTCGGAGGAAAGGATAAGGAAAGAGAGAGAGAGAGAGAGAGAGAGGAGAGAGAGAGAGAAGAGAGAGAGAGAGAGAGGAGAGAGAGAGAGAGAGAGAGAGAGAGAGAGAGAAATAATCGACTAGAAATAAGGAAATGGAGAGGAGGCCTCTTCTCTCTCTCTCTCTCATCTCTCTCCTCTCTCTCTCTCTCTCTCCTCTCTCTCTCTCTCTCTCTCTCTCTCTCTCTCTCTCTCCTCTCTCTCTCTATCTCTCCTCTCTCTCTCTCTCTATCCGACAGGGACTTAATTTAGAGGAACCCTCAAATTATCTCCTTTCCTCCCTCCATTATTCTCTCCCTCCTTCCCTCTCTCATCTTTGCTAAATCGTTACTAACATCACGAGGTCATTATTGTCCTGAGTCTTCCTCCCCTCTTCCTCCTCCTTGCCCTTCTTCTTCCTCCCCTCCTATTCCTCCTTCAAACATGCATTTTTATTGGTTTCCTAGTGTTTTTGCTCATTTCTCATCGTATATTTTCACCTTGCTCGCTCTCTCTCTCTCTCTCTCTCTCTCTCTCTCTCTCTCTCTCTCTCTCTCTCTCTCTCTCTCTCTCTCTCTCTCTCTTCTCTCCTCTCTCTTTCTCTCTCTCTTTATCTCTCTCACTCTCTCTCTTTTCTGCCACACACCTATAGCGGGCTTTTTACGCTATGGTGTGTGGCTACGGGATGGGTGGGTGATGGCGATCTACCCTTGTCCGCCGCACAAATCGTTCCACACATTTAACGTAGCCGTATCGGTCGGAAACGCGTGCAAACTTCTCTGGAAAGCCACAGCTGTCTTGCTGCACCCATAAGGATGGATGCATATGGTATATCGCAAAAAAATTCTATAAGAAACACCCAAAAATCTTAAAGTACTATATTTATCTCTTGCGTTTACTTGCTTTTGGATTACCGCTGGGTGAGGAGACCACCAACAGCTTGGTGACGTCGGTGACGTCACCGAGCCGTGGTGCGTCGTCTGCAAGTCTTGAGGAGCGTTTTCGAAGCTCAGGGAATTTGCATATTTTGATTGCGGATTATTTAAAAACGGCCGACTGGATGCAAAAAGTGACAATAATTGTTGATATACTCGATAATGGCTAAAATTTTTATTGCTTTAAAATAATTAATGATGAAAGGGTTTCTGGACGATTACTTTAAGTGGTGGGATGGTGGTTGTTGTTTTGGTGATGCTTTAGAATGGTTTGTTTTGGTAATGAAGGTGAAGGCAGTTTTGGGGTTAAAGTTGTGTTGGTGTGGTAGTGTTTATTTGACGTACATGTTGCAATGGAAGAGTTACCGGTCGGAATTTGCTCTAGGTATAATATACTCTACTGGTAGAAAATATGTAAAATATTAGTATAACAACCATATCTTATATTTCCACATATATGTGGTAAATAATTATAATTATTCAAATAGTCAAAATAACGACCAACTTTGAAACTTTTATGTTTGGTCATGACGTCACGATCCACCTGAGGCAGCGATGTTTTGAATACAGGTTGTGTGCAGTGCGCTCAGCTTTGACTTCCATGAATTTTTACAGATAAAGATTTAAACACTTATGTTTTGTTCTAATATGTTAGGGCACAGGCCTAACTACCCAGAGAAAAAAATCCTCTGGGTACCAATACATAGACCATGCTGAAAAGATAGCGGCTTGCTGTCGTCGGGAGTTGGTTGTGCTGGAAGGCATCCAATATGTTGTGCAGAACATTTTGATGGGAACATTAAGCTCATATAGGATGCTTTCCAGTTCATAACACTCTCAGATCTTAAAAATATTTACATGTTGTTTTTGCAAGAATCATAAGCCTCGAGTTAGTAATTTGTCTTAATTTTGTTATTCATCTAATATACTATAGGAGTAGCCGTTGTGTCTGTCTGTCTGTCTGCCAGTTTGGGTAGCCGAAACTGTAAATTCAATTTTGATAGGTATATTGAGTAGGCAAAAAAATCGCTTTTTGAAATATCGGCATTTTAAATTTTAATAGCTATTATAAATATATACGTATATATAATTATATAATTATCAAAAACAATCCCCCTACGTTAATATATATTACTTTTAATTAAATTCTGGTGGTGCCTGCGGCTTTAGGACCTAATGTACATATTGGCAAAAAATATACTTAAATTATGTTCCAAATATATCCGAAAAATGTGCCACGTCTTGGAAATATCCGAAAATATGCCAAATCACAGAAATTTTGACTTTATATCTATCTATATATCTATCTATATATATATATATATATATATATATTTTATATATATATATATATATATTATATATATAAAATATATATATATATATATATATATATATATATATCTGTATTTTGGAACACAACTTCGAGTTTTTTTTTTGAGAGAAAGATGCGCTAGTTCGAAAAAACGTCAGATCTGGGACTGTTCTTCAGAAGAAACAGTCAAGATCTAAAATTTGGTATTAAATATACATATGATCAAACTATACCTAACACACAAAAGTACTCCCCCTGCTCCCATAAGTACATCAGAAGTGTTTCTGTAGTTTGCTCTTTCGTTTGTAGGAGCAGTACTTTCACGTTGTAAGCGCCAGCAATAGTCCCCTATCATGTTGGGACTGAATCGCCCTTTGGTATCGGGTTTCCATGGTGGCAATGTCCTGGGGGAAAAACGTTCCCCCTGCTAAATCACTGACCGCGCCAAGATTCATTGGGAAGAAATCAAGATGTAAATGGAAAAAGTGGATTTGAGTGACATCCGAGCCCCAAGCGCATGATAACTCTTCAACATGTCATTTACAAGTTCCTCATAATTCGATGCTCGAACATTACCTAGGTAGTTCTTATAACAGCCCAAAAAAGCTCTTCCAAGCAGCTTTTCCCAGGGCATTTAGGCTCTTTACAAAGTCATCATCATTGAGTAGTTGACGAATTTGAGGGCCATTGAAAACATCTGTCTTTACTTTGGCTTCAGATACAGTGCTTTTTCAAACTTTGCTAACAAATACTGAAAGCCAGCACCATTTTGATCCATGGGCCTTCACAAAATTTTTCATTAACCCAAGTCTCAGATGCAATGGAGGTAATTTACACCTTTTCACTGTCAACAAGAGGTTTGTTTTACAGTTGAACCTGCCAGGTGGTCTTTCGGCGATCTGGCCATTTTTTTTGTTTGTAATGTTTGCTGTCCGCTCTAGAGTCCCACAAACAAAGAAAACAATGTGCTTAGTGTAACCTAACTGGAGTCCTAGAAGCAAGGGGGATTCCCTTTTCAGGTCCCACAACAGATTCCACTGATGTTCTTCATATTTAACAGCAGATAACAAAGTCTTCATAGTTTCATAAGTTTTTAACTCATTTTATGGCCATACGCAATTGGAACACTCGGAAGCTTATTTCCTTTTTGCAGAAGAACGGCCTTTAGGTGTTTTTTCCTGAAACTATGAAAAAGCCGCCACTCACTCTTATCATAAGTGTGAGACTCACAAAGTTGTTCCATGAGTGTGTCAAAAAATCAAAACAGTAACAGAGCTTGTGTTCCATCTTGAAGAGCTTGGGAAAGTTCTTTATGTATACGACGAAACGTGGTGATGAGAACTCCTTCTTGTAGCAAATTTCATTCCTTGAGACGAGATCCAGGATTCACTTTTCTCCTTGGGTAGATCTAGGTCCCTAGCAAGGTCATGTAGCATTTCCTGACTGATGAATTGGGCTCTCTGTTGTCTGCATTTTTGAAAGTTGTATCCCTGGGATTATCCTCCTCGTTCGAATCTGATTCACTTATAGCACTTGCAATTGGAACATTTTGGGAAATGGGAGATCAGGATCATGTGCACAGGCCTGATGTCAGAAGGGACGTCAGGATACCTGATTTTAGCTCGCGTTTTTACTGAATATCCTTTGATGTTAGTGAGGCAGAGGTTAGCAGTCAGTACTGTGATCCTTTTTTTCACGGGCCCAAAACCCTTGGGGTGCCGAATCCATGCCTGATGGCCGTTTGCCACGCATCCCTTCATTCAAGTGGTTCACACAGAGGTTGCTGCTACGTGAGGGGCCCAACTTCTTATCTTGATCACCTAACGGCACTTGAAGTAATGCAGATAAGCTGCTTTTAACATTCTTTGTAAGACGTTTTTCAGACTGTCAGGGGTAAAATTCCACATATGTACAAAAACTGTCCGATGCATTCACACATTTACGGCGCTCCATCACAGCCCGTTACAAGGTACTATATACGGTAAACCAACTAAAATTAGGACTCTACTAATCAAAAACATCATATCTGCAAAGAAAAATAAAATGTTTAAACATATGTCAATAGCTGTACGATCAGTAGGTAAAAATGTACTACACAGCCTGCTAACCCCTCGCCAATACACAGCGCGCACACCCTCCCTGCTCACTGCACAAACCCCCATAACTAAAAAACACTGCACTGCCCTAAATAGGCTTGAGAAAAGAAAAGATTAATAGTTTAAAAATGAAAACATTGGTGAAACTATTTTTTGCTGATTTTACCCATATTTTTCATGGGAAATTGCGTCAGGTTCTCAAAAACTGGGGCGTGATAGAGTTAATTGAAATCGATTCGAGCTCAGCAGGGTCGATTTACCTTTAATCAGCTTCATTTAGTCCAGAACCAAAATCTTCGATTTTTTTTTTGTCGACCAGTGAATTATTGGCGTATCGTGATATTTTACCACGATAAACACCGATCACAATAGCCTCACAACAATGTACGATGTCTTTCAGCATGTGTCATGATGGTCGCAAGATGATCACGATGGAGTCATGATAGTTGTAAGACTAGTCACGAGTGGCAGATTTGGAAAAATAACGGTAATTTTGTTCGTCACGATGAGGGCCACGATAACCCCGTTAGTGCCCTTGACGGTGCCATAAACGTATCACGATAGCATTTAGAGCACAAAACTATAGCAGCATTTCCCTCACGGGGGTTCCTTGTTGGAAAATGGATAGTGGTGGTGGTGGGAATGGGGTGCGGAAACGAAGATGGGTGGGGTGATGGAGAAATAAGAACTTTTATCCTATTAGACACTTTGCAAGTACCAAACTACTAGGTTATTGACTATACAAAGCGCCACCACGCCAGGACGAACTTGGTGGACTCGAACCGCTGACCGAATGCGCAGGGACTCTGCAACTCTAGCCAGTAACTCTAACAACCGCGCCACCCTGGCGGGTTAGGTGATGGAAAAGAGGTGGTGGTTGTTGGTTGTGGGTGGGGAAACAGTGGTGGACGTTGTTATTGGAGAAGGGGGTGGATGGTGATGATGGAGTAGGGGGTGGTGGTGGTGGTGGAGGTGATGTGGATGGGGAAACGGGGATGGGTGGTGGTGATGGAAAAGAAGGTGGGGAAACGGGGTGAGGGTTGGGGATGCAGTAGGGATACATTTTTTGTTTGTTTTGTTTTTGCGTTGGAGCCTAAAAGCGCTTGTAGGCTATTTTTTTAAAATTTTGTTTAAGGGTTTATTAAAGGCGACGTCAAACTAACACTTTTTTTGTCAATTATTTTATCAACTTTCTGAAAATGACAATGTTTTTACTGCATGCCGTTCAAACACAAACAGCAATTCGTCAGCTGTTTCCGTCGACTGTTAAACAAAACATGGCTCCGACACCCAGGCAGGCTATTGCTGCTATACACTTAATTATGTGTATGTCAATCGTACACAAGCCAAACTAGCTAAAAACGTGCATGGATGCGTTCATGGTTGGTTCGTCGGAGAAAAAAAAAAGTGTTTACCACATAAGACTCTTGGAAAGAGCCCAGTTTGGAGGACCATGAGACGATGAAGAAACTAACAAGAACCAAAATTTGTCACGCGAGAGATGTTGGCTGTTATATATAACCACAAATAAAAGTTTTCTACATGTTTCAATTAGTCAATTGAATATATTAATTTTCTTTTCAATATATTGAATTATAATTTGCAAAAAAAATACAGATTTATATAGAAACTAGCCGCAAACCGAACCCCGGGCGGCCTTTTTGGCTAGCTCCTGCGGAGGGCTATTGGTGGGCCTTCGGCCCACCCCAAAAACAGACTCTCCAGATAGCCCCTTCTAACTTTTCCCGAAATCAGATGGGAGAAATGTATGTATTAAAAGCCAACTCATTCACATCATAGCCCCCTTTTAACTTTCCTGAAAGCAAAGCCGCCCTCCGGGTTGACTTTTTGGGTAGCTCCTGCGGAGGGCTATTGGTGGGCCTTCGGCCCACCAAACACAGACTCTCCAGATAGACCCATTACCCACCACCTCGGCCCACCAAACACAGACTCTCCAGATAGCCCTTCTAACTTTCCTGAAATGTATGTATTCCCCCACCCATTCACTCACCCATTACCCATCACCCCCCACCCATTCACTCACCCATTACCCATCACCACACACCCATTCACTCACCCATTACCCATCACCACACACCCATTCACTCACCCATTACCCATCACCCCCCCTATTCCCTCACCCATCACCCATCACCCCCCACCCATTTACTCACCCATACACCCATTACCCATCACCCCACCCATTCACTCACCTATTACCCATCACCCTACATCAAGGTTTCCTCAATTCTCGCAACCCACTTTTTTTTCTTCAGTTCTCGCTAATAGGCTGCTAAAAAAAAGAGAAAAAAAGTGATCGGATCATCCTATAAGTGGGCTTAAAGCCTTCCCCTGGTCAACCTGATTCCAAAACTGTGACATATGATGGGATTCCGCCACGGGGGCGGCACCTATCGCGGACAGACAGACAGACAGACAGACAGAAACACACACACACACACACACACACACACACTTTCGCTTATATTATTATAGATATCGTTCAAAGTAATCACTATGGATTTTGATTTCACTATGAAGGTTGACGACAACTTTCCATGCGGACGATCATTATAGTCTGACTGATTCAGACGGAAAAACTAGACAGAACGAGAAAAAAACGACGGAAATCGTAGACATCGACAGAAATAGTGTTAGTGTGACGGCGCCTTTAGGTGGTTTGCCCTGGACATTCTTGAGGGCTGTGCTGGTTGGCCCTCGCCCGTGGTGGAGCAGGCTGGATTTTTATAGTGACACCTGTGTTGATAGGAAAAGGTCCAGTTTTCTGTGATGGTCTACCCTCAGTTAAGCTCATTCTGCCATGTGGTGCTCCCTCCCCCGCACTTAGTCAGGCAGATAGGTGTATCCATCATAAGAATTGTGGGTTTAGACGTACACGCATGAAATTTGGCACAGTCATAGATAATAATATAATGAATAATTCCAGTTATGGACCCACCGCGAAAACGTCCTATGGTAGCCGTGGCGGCCATTTTACAAAATGACCGTTTTGACCGCGATTATTTTTAACCGGACGACACAAATGCTTCTTTATGTTCTAATGAAATTACTCTAGATACACATATATGCCATAATTGTATTCTCCAAATGACCACAATTTGCATTTGTGTTGCCAGCAATGTCAATTAACCCATCAGGGAGCGTAATAAACTGCAGGGTTTACTGGAGTGCTGATTTCTTTGGAACAGATCACAAACTTGTTGTTGCTACACTTAAGCTTCATGTCAAGTCCAGAAGAATCTCAAGAGGTAACCATACTGTGTTTCATCTTGAGAAACTGAAGGACTTGACATGTGCTCATGAGTATGCGGTGGCAGTCTCAAATCGGTTTGATGTGCTCGGTGCTCTCGGGGACCCTGTAGAACTGTGGGATACCTTCAAACGTGAAACTCTACAGGCTGCCAAGGAGTGTATTGGGGAGCGCCCGAGGTCAAGGCGTGGTTTTGTCTCGACGGAGACGCTGGAGAAAATCGAAGAGAGTCGCGCTGCCAGGCTCGCTGGGAACCAGGACCAGCACAGGGCTCTGTCACGCCGGACTAGAACCCTCCTGAGGAGAGACAAGGAGAGGTATGTCAGGAGTCTCGCTGAGGATGTCGAGGGTCATTTGAACGCTAATGACCTCCGACCCACCTACCGAGCCCTGAATAAGCTTCGTTCCAAGTCTCCTTCTCGGGCGAGTGCTATTCGAACAGCAGATGGGCGCCTCGTGTCGGACATGGATGGGCAGATGGCTCGTTGGGCTGAGTACTTTGGGCAGTTGTTCACGGTGGACCCTCCAACTGAGCAGCTTCACACCACTGGGTTACAGGCAGTGGATGCCGATCCTCCCATTGACGAAACCGCACCCTCTCTTGACGAAGTAAGAGAGGCTGTAGCAAAGTTGAGGGGTGGAAAGGCAGCTGGTGTTTGTAATATCAGTGCGGAGCTCGTCAAAGCTGAGGCCATGATCCGCGGGTTGCATGCTGTCCTGACTGCCGTGTGGCAATCAGGTACCATTCCTCCTGACTGGAAAAGGGGGCTGGTCGTCCCTATCTGGAAAGGGAAAGGGCACTGTCAGAACTGCAACAATTACCGCGGTATTACACTGCTCAGCGTACCAGGCAAGGTGCTTGCCCATCTATTGCTGACACGAATTCGCAGTCATCTGGTGAAGCATCAGGGACCTCAGCAGTCTGGGTTCACGCCTGGTAAGTCAACAACGGACGGTATCCTAGCGCGTCGTGTCCTGGTGGAACGCCGACGTGAGTTTCGACAGGGGATGCTTGCAGCCTATGTTGATCTCAAGAAGGCGTTTGACTCAGTGCATCGTGAGTCACTCTGGGATCTTATGCGACTTCGCGGAATTCCTGCAAGGACTATTGGTTTGATAACTGGTCTGTATTCTGGGACTGAGAGTGCTGTGAAGTGTGGGGCAGTTGTATCCGGCTTCTTTTCTGTGAATACAGGAGTGAGGCAAGGGTGCGTCCTTGCCCTATCACTTTTCAACGCTTGTATGGACTGGGTATTGGACAAGGTTGTACATCAAAGTGATTGTGGAGCATCCGTCGGCAACACCAAGATCACTGATCTTGTTTTTGACGATGATGCAGTAATCTTTGCTGAGTCGCTGGAGGTCCTGGTGATGGCTCTCGAGGCGCTGCACGAGGAGGCAAAGCCTTTGGGACTTCAGGTCTCCTGGCTCAAGACCAAGGTCCAGGTGTTTGGAGACTTACTAGATGAAGCAGTACAGTCTGTTCATGCGTATGGCGAGGACATTGAGATCTTGGAAAGTTTTACATACCTTGGTAGCGCAGTCCATAATGACGGCGGGTCACATCAAGAAGTCTTACGGCGGATTGGCATAGCCCACGGTGTTATGGACTCGCTCAGCGGGAGTATTTGGCGTTGTCGGTACCTGTGCAGGAGGACAAAGATCCTGATCTTCAAGTCGCTTGTGATCCCTGTCTTACTTTATGGTTGTGAGACATGGACACTAAATAGTGACTTGAAGAGACGAATCAATGCCTTTGGTAATAAGTGTCTTCGCAGAATCATGGGGTATCGCTGGGATGATTACGTATCAAATCAGCGATTGCACCGTGAGACTGAATCGAGGCCTATTACCTGCATAGTCCGTCAGCGCCAACTTCGGCTATATGGGCATGTGGCACGCTACCCTGAAACCGATCCTTCCCATCGGGTTGTATCTGTAAGAGACAATCCGGCGTGGAGGAGGCCAAGGGGGCGCCCACAAGGCTCGTGGCTGGGGCAAGTTGATGTTTCTTGTCGAGAGCTGCTTGGTATGGGAAAGGAGCCTGCATGGGAACTCGCGCGTGGTGACCCCCGGGAGTGGCGTCGTAGGGTGGGCGAGGCGACGCGCTCCCCGGCGTATGCCCCCAATGATTGATTGATTGAGCGTAATAAGTGCTGAATCATCAAATTTCGGAACCTCCGCGTTCAGGAGTCAATGTTTCAGTGAAATTACAGGACCAAATTAACTAGTTGACAGGTAAGTACATATTTATTTTAAGTAAACCACTATTATCTATGACTGTGCCAAATTTCATGCTTGTACGTATAAACCCACAATTCTTATGATGGATACACCTATCTGCCTGACTTAAAAGTAACAAATTTAGTAACTGAGCAAATTATCTGGTGGCTAGGAGATAAATACACTTCCGTCATAATTATTGAAATGCCTGGTTTAGTAATATTTTATTTGGTTAAGTTGACAAAACGAATATAGTAAATTTAAACAGTTTCGTCTACAACAATACAGTTTGTTAACAATAATCTATACTCAAAAGTTCTCAACTAATTTCAGCTATGTATATAAATACTAATTACAGCAAATATATTGGACTGTTTTTATAAACGCATTTTAAATACATTATTCCGTAAGTTGTAAGCATTCAACAAGCTTCCAAGATTGATTTAGAGAGAAATAGTGAAATAATAAAAGGCTCCCGCATAGATATGTCCATCATCCCAACATATATACCCATATAAGAAATACACAGTTGTCTACAATAATACTTAAGCAATAACTGTAAGTAACTATAAAC
>JACEEZ010008621.1:0-20000 GCA_016584305.1 Chionoecetes opilio
AGAAGAAAAAAAAAAAAAGTAAAAAAAAAAAAAAAAAAACTCAAAAAAAAGGGAAAAAAAATTTGAAAAGAAAAAAGGGGGAAAAAAAAAAAAAAAAAAAAAAAACAAGTACCAGGAGGAGGAGGAGGGGAGGGGAGGAGGAAAAGGGGGAGAGGGGGGAGGAGGGAAAGAAAAGGGGAAACAAAGTCAAAAGAGGGGGAAAAAGGAGTAAAAAGAAGAGGAAAAAAAAAAAGAAAAGAGAAGAGAGAAGAGGAGAGAAGGAGGAGAAGGGAGAGAGAAAGGAGGAAGAGAAGGGAGAGGAAGAGAAGGAGAAGAGGAAAGGAGGAGAGAAAAGGGGAGGAAGAGAAGGAGGAAGAGAAAAAAAAAAAGAGAAGAGAAGAAAAAAAAAAGAAAAAAGAGAGAAGAAGAAAAAGGGGAGGAAAAAGGGAGAAGAGAAGAGGAGAGAAGGACGAGAGAAGATGAGAGAGAGAAAGAGAGAGAGAGGAGAGAAGAAAAAGAAAGAAAGGGGAAAAGAAGGAAAAAAGTTTAAAAAATTTATGGAGGGAAGGATGGGGGAGAAGAGAAAAGGAGGAAGGAAAAGGGAGAAAATTTAAAGGGGAAGAAAAAATTTTAAGAGAAAGAAAAAATAAGGATAAGAGAAAATAAGAAGTTTTTAAGAAAAGTAAAGGAAAGTAAGGGAGGGAAAAAAGGCAGAGGAGGAGAGAAAGAGAGGGAAGAAGGAAGAAAGAAAGAAAGGGGGGGAAAGAATGGGAAGAAAGGGGGGAGGAAAAGCTTGGGGGGAAGAGGAAAAAGAGAAAGAAGGAAGAGAAAGAAGGAAGAGATAAGGGATGGAAGAGATAAGGGATGGAAGAGATAAGGGATGGAAGAGATAAGGGATGGAAGAGATAAGGGATGGAAGAGATAAGGGATGGAAGAGAAAGAAGGAAGAGAAAGAAGGAAGAGAAAGAAGGAAGAGAAAGAAAGAAGAGAAAGAAGGAAGAGATAAGGGATGGAAGAGAGAATGGGAGATAGAAATGTTAACCCCTTCACGCCCAGATCTTTCCTTTACTATAAAAAAATGTTGTTCGAGCCAAAAAATTTACGAAAAGTAACTAAATATACCCAAATTTGTGTCGAAAAGGTATAAACAAGGCATAGCTATAAAATATTGCTTATAGTCACTAAAAATCGTCTAATGGTACCCAAATTACAATGGAAATTACGTTCTGGGCCTCAAGGGGTTAAGAAGAGAAATGTGGAAAAGAAGAAAATAGAGGAAATGAGAAGAGAAAGGAAGAGAACAGAGAGATGCAAGAATATCTAAGCGACATAAGAAAAAAGATGATAAGGATTTAGATGATGTCATAAGGAAACAGGAGAAAATAAAGGCATCCATAAAATAAAACAAACGAAGAAAAGTTAGAAATAAGTGAAGTAAAGAATGAAAGAATAAGGAACTAAAGAAATATAAGAGGTAAGGAAGGAGGAAGGGAAGGAAAGGACAAGGAATATGGGAGATAAGAAAAATAGAAAAAAATATATAAACATGATTAAACAGCAAAAAAAGGCAAAAAAGTAAAAAAAAAAAAGGGGGAAAAAAAAAGGGGGAAAAAGAAAAGTTGGGAAAATGAGATAAAAGAAAAGAAAAAGAAAAGGAGAGAGAAAGGGGGGAAGAGGGGAGGGGAAATAAAAGGGAGAGGGAAGGGAGAAAGGAAGGGGGAGGGGGAGGGAAAGGAGGGGGGAGGGGAAGGAGGGAGGGGGAAAGGGGGGGAGGGGGAGGGAGGGGGGAGAGGAAGGGAGGGAAAGGGAGGGGAGGGGGGAGGGGGGGGAAGGGGGGGGGAAAAGGGGAAGGGGAAAGGGGAAAGGGAGAGGAAGGGGGGGAGGGGGGAGGGGGGTGGGGGGGGGGTGGGTGGGGGGTGGGGGGGGGGGGGGTGGGGGTGGGGGGTGGGGGGGAAGGGGGGGGGGGGGGGGGGGGGGGGGGGGGGGGGGGGGGGGGGTGGGGGGGGGGGGGGGGGGGGGGGGGGGGGGGGGGTGGGGTGGGGGGTGGGGGGGGGAAGAGGGGGGGGGGGGGGGGGGGGGGGGGGGGGGGGGGGGGGGAGGGGGGGGGGGTTTTGGGGGTTTTTTGGGTTTTTGTGTTTTTGTTTGGGGTTGGTGTGTTGTGGGGGCCGGGGGGGGTGTTGTGTGTGTGGGTGTGGGGTGTGGTGTGTGGTGTGTGTGTGTGTGTGTGGTGTGGGGTGTGTGTGTGTGTGTTTTGTGTTGGTTTGTGGTTTTGTGGGGTTTTGTGTGTGTGTGTGTGTGTGTTGGGGTGTGTTTTTGTGTTTTGGGTGGTGTGTGGGGTTTGGGGGTGTGTGTGTTTTGGGGGTGTGTTGATGGAATGGTTTTATTTTCCCCGAAACAGAATTACGTTCAGTGGAAGACGGCCGTAATTCAGGCGGCGCGCCACACACACACCAAAACACCCCCGCAACGCACACGCACACGAAAACCACCCCAAACCCCCACACCACAACAACACACACAGGGTACTCCGTATTTACTGGTTAGCCCCTGGTTCACAGCCGAGAAGTCTCGGGTCGACCCCCGGGGGGGGGGGGAAAAGTGGGCGGTCTCTTCAAAACCGAGCCCCTGTCCCCCAGCAGGAAGGGTAAGGGGGGATCCTGGGGTTTGGACCCGCCCGGGGGATGGTTTTCCCCCCCACAAAGAAAAAAAGGGGTGAATGATTGATGTAGTAGGAGAGGGGCCATACAATGAGATACCCCGTAAAATAAATACATGAATACAAAAAGATAAAGCGAAAATCCGCTATACGCAGAATCAGTATATCACTAACCTAAAAGCCCTTGAGTTCTTTCCGGGAGGGTAACAGCTGGAGATCGTATGTCCAGCGCGTGATCAGGCCGTAGGTGAATGACACACACACATATACACACATCGCCATAGTGTCATAATTTGGAGGTATTCACTGGAGCAATTTTGATATCTATTTTATATTTACATTCGCATTCACTTCAACACACGAGTTTTATTTTATTACGTCCACACAGCTCACGATTGGGCGGCCGCTGCACCAATCACAACAGATCCTAATGGTCAGCCAATCAGAACGACGCATGTATTCCCCCCAGCCAATCGCAAGCTCATCAGTATTCAGAGAGCGACGGCTGGTATAAAAGGGTTGGAATTTACGCCTTATTGACTGTGGCACGACTCCCTTTATACAGATGGACGCAAATGGACAACAAATACCTGATCAATGGAAGGGTGGAAAATACCTGTGTTCATATCAATTCGCTTTTTCCAGTTTTGAATATTTAGAATGGAGTCTTTTTTTTGCTCATTTTTTTATCAATGACTATTTTGTTTTGTTTTTTTGTAAGGGATGATTTTAAGAAACGAAGGGAGGGAGAGATGAATGGGGGGAAGGAGGGAGGGGTGATAAATGGGGGGAAGGAGGGAGGAGTGATAAATGGGGGGAAGGAGGGAGGGGTGATAAATGGGGGGAAGGAGGGAGGAGTGATGAATGGGGGGAAGGATGGAGGGAAAGGTGAGGAAGTTGATGAGAATGGAAGGATGGAAGGAGGGAGATAGAGATAAAATGAAAGGAACAGGAAGGAGAGATAGAAAGGAAGAAACAGCGGGGAGATAAGAGACAAAAAGGAAGAAAAAGGAGGAGATAAGAGACAAAAAGGAGAGATATGAGACAAAAAGGAAGAAAATGGATGAGATAGGAGGCAAAAAGGAAGAAAAAGGAGGATTTAAGAGACAAAAAGGAAGAAATAGAGGAGATAGGAGGCAAAGGAAGAAAAAGGAGGGATATAGTCAAAAAGATAGGAACATCAGGAAGACAGGAGACACAAATGAAAGGAATATCGAGGACAACAGGTAAAAGTCAAGCAAAAGACAGGAATGGACAGAGGGAGTTGGAGGTGTCAAATTTGTGTTTATGTTGAATGCACTTTGATAATTACTACTACAATGTCCTTTTTCACAACGCAAACAATTTTTAGGCACGCTAGGTTAGGTTCGATTTCCTCAGCACACACACACACACACGCAGACGCAAACGCACACACACTCACACACACGTACACGCACACGCACACACACACACACACACACATTGGTGGCAGCGCGTGCATAGCGACTGGGTAAAAATAAATTGGTGGCACCGCTGGGATACCGACAGAAAAAATTGGTCATATATTTACCTTCATGTGTGTGAGTGTGGTCTGTTATGGTGACAATTATATATACATTAGCATGAAGTGAACTGAGCTGAAAACCTAATTTCGGGGGATTTTCGAGTCTGAGTAGAGCCCTTTTTGATTGTATTTGGTCTCTGATAATTGTCTGTTTGTTTCCGTGTTTGTCTATTTTTACGCCTGTCATATCATAAAGATTTTCCCTTTCGTACAATGTGTTATGATAATCGTTGGTTAATGTGTTTGCCAATCAATCTATTTTGTATCCCTCTTTCAAATGCTAGGGTTGTTTTTTCGGTGTGTGTATGTGTGTGTGTTTCCTTTTGTATATTAATGTGTATGCTTCTTACTCTTTCTGTGGGTATGTCTGTAGTTCTGTCTGACTCTGTTCGTCTGTCTGTCTGTAGATCTGTCTGTGTGTTTATCTATGGGTCTGTCTGTAGGTCTGTCTTGTGTGCTTGTCTGTCTGTCTGTCTGTCTGTCTGTAGATCTGTCTGTGTATTTGTCTGTGTGTTTATCTATGGGTCTGTCTGTAGTTCTGTCTGTGACTCTGTTTATCTGTCTGTCTGTAGATCTGTCTGTGTGTTTGTCTGTGTGTTTATCTATGGGTCTGTTTGTAGGTCTGTCTGTGTGCTTGTCTGTGGGTCTGTCTGTGTGTCTGTCTGTGTGACTGTGCAGCATCCCTTCCACTCATTACTACTTAGTCTAAAAGTTTTATTGCAATGCACAAGTGGACGTGAAATTGCAGCATCAATAAAAGTACACATACAATTACGAAGCCAAGTGACATATTTTTTAGCAAGTTGTTCCCAATTAAGCACCATACGTTACTTTCTCTCTCTCTCTCTTCTCTCTCTCTCTCCTCTCTCTCCTCTCTCTCCCCTCATCTCTCTCTCTTTTCTCTCTCTTCTCTCTCCGTCTCTCTCTCTCTCTCTCTCTCTCTTTCTCTCTTTTCTCTCTCTCCTCTCTCTCTCTCTCTCTCTCTCTGCAGTGCTGTAATAACTCATCAGGGCTCTTTGTCCACCTGTAAAAACGCTGTGACGACAAGACCAACGCAGCATGCGGGTCTTATCAGGATACGACTGAGAAAAGGCCCCTTAAAGACTGAGAAAAGGCCCCTTAAAGACAGAAAAGGCCCCTTAAAGACTGAGAAAAGGCCCCTTAAAGACTGAGAAAAGGCCCCTTAAAGACTGAGAAAAGGCCCCTTAAAGACAGAAAAGGCCCCTTAAAGACTGAGAAAAGGCCCCTTAAAGACTGAGAAAAGGTCCCTTAAAGACAGAAAAGGCCCCTTAAAGACTGAGAAAAGGTCCCTTAAAGACAGAAAAGGACCCTTAAAGACTGAGAAAAGAACTCTTAAAGACTGAGAAAAGGCCCCTTAAAGACTGAGAAAGGTCCCTTAAAGACAGAAACCCCTTAAAGACTGAGAAAAGGTCCCTTAAAGACAGAAAAGGCCCCTTACGAGACAGAAAATGACCCTTAACATGACTTGAAGAAAAGACTCTTACCAATCAAATGACTGAGAAAGGCCCCTTAAAGACTGAGCAAATCCCCCTTAAAGACTGAGAAAAGGCCCCTTAAAGACTAAGAAAAGGCCCCTTAAAGACAGAAAAGGACCCTTAAAGACTGAGAAAAGAACTCTTAAGCTCGCAACACCACCCCATCCACTCCCACAACCTTTTACAGTCTCCCAACAACCTTTCATACAGCCACCCACTCCCCCTTCCTCGAGTTTAGTGTGTTATGCATCTTTCTACACCCCACATCCACCACCCAGTCTCTTCTCTAACACTTACGCTACAAACCTCTGCTCTCACACCCACTCTCTCCCTCACACGCCCTCCCTCCACCCCTCCTCCTCCCTCTCCGGCCCACTACCCTCTCCCCCTCCACATCTCCTCCACCACTCTTAACTCCCCTCACACCCACTCCCTCACACCCACTCCCTCACACCCACTCCCTCACACCCACTCCCTCACACCCACTCCCTCACACCCACTCCCTCACACCCACTCCCTCACGCCCACTCCCTCACTCCCACTCCCTCACTCCCACTCTCCCCTCACAAGCCCACTACCCTTACTCCACTCCCTCACGACCCACTCCTCTCTACCCCCACAGCCCTCTCACTCCCACGTCTCCTCACGCCTCATTCTCCCTCTGGCACCCACTCCCTCACGCCCACTCCCTCACTCCCACTCCCTCACGCCCACTCCCTCACGCCCACTCCCCTCACATCCTCACTCCCTCCACATCCCACTCCCTCTCACATCGCTCTCACTCCCTCAATTCCCCAACTCTCTCTCACTACCCACTCCCTCACGCCCCCTCCCTCCGCCCACGATCTCCTCATCCCACTCCCACTACCCTCACACCCACTCCCTCACATCCCACTCCCTCACGCCACAGTCCCTCACGCACTCTCACTTCCCTCACGCCCAGCGTCCCTCGCTCTCCCCCACCGCCTCACGCCCACTCCCTCACACCCACTCCCTCACGCCCACTCCCTCACTCCTACTCCCTCACGCCCACTCCCATCACTCTCTGTAATTCACGATCCTTGCTCCCCGTTACTAAGTTTTAACTGTGACGCTTCAACATTCCACGAGACAAGTTTATGGCCTGAGATCACAGTACCAGCTTTTCTTTTTTAGTATAAGTTTTTTGTGCTCACCCTTCCTCTACTTCTGCGCTTCTCTCTCTCCCCACCCTCTCTCTCTCTCTCTCTCGCTCGTCTCTCCTCACGCCTACTCCCCTCTTCATCATCTCCTCTCTCTCTCCCTCTCTCTCTCGTCTCTCTTCCGTCCTCTCTCGTCATCTGTCTCTCTCTCTCTCTTCCTCCTCTCTCTCTCTCTATCGCAATCTCTCTCTTCTCCCCTCTCTCTCCTCTCGATCTCTCTCTCTCTCCTCTCTTCTCTCTCTCTCTTCTACTTTCTTCTTCTCTCTTTTCTTTTAAGCTAAATACATTGAAACAAAATGAGAGTTGATGTGCTAAAGTCTCTCTTTCCTCTCTCTCTGCTCTCTCTCTCTCAACAACCCTCTCCTCTCTCTCTCTCTCTCCGTCCTCTTCCCTCATCTCTCTCTCGTCTCTCCTCCTCTCTCTCTCTTCATCTCTCTCTCTTCCTCTTCCTCCCTTCCCGCCCTCTCTCTCCTCGTCTCCTCTCCTCTCTCCTCCGCGCTCTCTCTCTCATCTCTCGCATCCCTTCGGTCTCATCTCCCTACATCTCTCTCTCGTTCCTTTCTCATTTCTCTCTCTATCTCTCTTCATCTCTCTCCTCTCTCTCTCTCCTCTCTCTCTCTCTCTTCCTCTCTCTCTCTCTCTCTTTTGATTACACATTCTTGACGTATTTTCACTTGTATAGATAATTTTGTGTTTTATCTCTTTCTCTTCACAGACTTATTAAAAGTAATATTAAAAAAATAGCAAAAAGACTATACTATAACCTACTTCAACCTACTATAATATAAGATCAAAATAAATCATGACTTCTAATAGTTTTTTACGCGACAAACATTGCTTAGAGTTTCTCAAAAATAATTAGAAATAAATAAGAAGAAATAAATAAATAAGAAGAAACAGATGATTTCTTACTTTTTATTTTCTTTTTACTTTCTTCTTATATATATATTTTTTTACTTTTTACAGTTTTTTCAATATTAATCTAAGGTTTAATCGCTTGTCTCGTTTCGGCAGACTAATGATTTACGTTCTTTTGCTCTTCTGTCGGGTTTCTCAATCTCTCGTGGCGTTCAATTATCTTCTTTGACCCTTTTTTCCAACGATGTACTTGTCAGTTTTTTGTAGCATGCATGAAAGATTACAAAAAACAGTCGATTACAAGTCGGCGCAAAAAAACTTAGGACGCCAAAAAACTTGGGGCGGGAATAACGTCCTTAGCTGTTTTGACAATTTGGGTGGAGCGAATTGAAATTTTTTTTTAAACTTTTTTTGTATATCTTTGGCAGTGTGATGGTTTTTTTCTGCTGTAGATTTTCCTCGCTCCTTGCCGCTCTGCTCATCTTCCTAAGCCTCATCATACTGATCACGCAAATCATCGAGTTTATTCATGAAGTTCTATTCTGGGAAACATGAAAAACAGAAATAATCTCTATATTTATCATATTGTTTCCCATCTTTTACTTCCATGTCTCTTTTAATTAATGAGAAAAAAAAACATTGCTTGTTAGTGGAATATCTTACAATGATGATGTTAAAAATTAATAAAAAAGAAAAGCTTTTAACATGAGAAACACAGCCCGTCGATGTGAATGCATAATTGAACAAAACTGACGAGACTTTTAGAAATGAAACGAACTGAATTTCAAAGCATTTCAATCTTTCTGTAAGACTCATCACCACAACACACTACAACAACCATTCCGCTAACCACTCCAAAAAAAAATAATCCCCCCCCAAAAAACACAATAGACCAAACACAAGACCCACTCATGCTTACATCGTGTTTAAAAAAAATTATTCGGGAGACATTTTTCTTTCTCGTTTCATTTAAGTACTCGATTTTTTATACATCTTATTGGTGATATTCATAAGCAAGATAGACTGTCCTTTACATCAATTAATTATATTCTCCCACCACACACTTTTCCCCCACTCCTGAAACACACCACCACCACCATCACGACCACCACAATACGCCTCCTCCCCGTCCACTCCCCCCCTCATCTTCACCACTTCTATCCACTCTTCTCCACTACTTTTATCCACTCCGCCAGCCACTCCAGCCACTCCCAGAACCCCCAGAAACAGTTTTATAAAGAAAGTGACCCTTGGAGACGAAGCAGAAAGTTAATAAAAGGAGCGGAAAAGAGAGGGAAAGTGAGAGAGGAGTTATATATCGCGGCTCAGACATCTGGAGGCTGGTCAAGAGAGAGAGAGAGAGAGAGAGAGAGAGAGAGAGAGAGAGAGAGAGAGAGAGAGAGAGAGAGAGAGAGAGAGAGAGAGAGAGCAGAGAGAGATGCGAGAGGCGATGAGAGAGAGAGAGAGAGAGTAGAGAGCGAGAGAGCAGAGCAGAGGAGCCGAGTAGCAGAGAGGAGAGAGAGAAGAGTACGAGTACTAAGTAGAAGGAAGTCAATATATAACTTTACAACTCCAAGAATCCTCAGCAGTTTCCCGTCATTTAAGAGAATGAATTTTTTTTAAATGCAAGGTTAGTTATATTTCATTTTCTTTCGTTTGCTTTAGTTTTTGATGTTACACATATAGTTTTTTTTTTGAAATTGAGAATTTATTGTGTTTGTTAGCTCGCTAATCTGACCTCCTCTAAGCCCCCCTTCCCCCCCCTCGTGCCATGATACCTAAATTTAAATAGATTTTCTTTCATTTTCTTCAGTACGCAAAACATTGTCGGCTGAGTTTTCATTTTTTTCTTTGAATTTTTTTACTTTTTTATTCGAGGGAATGAAATTAACATGATTTTTTTTTTTTTTTTTTAGCGATACACGCCTTTCTCGTTCCCTTGAGCATGTTTTATTATAATTTGAGGTGTTTCTTATTTCTGCTACTTACACTCCTTTCGATTTTCTTGACTTCACTTCATTTATGGGAGGCGGTGTCCCAGTGGTTAGCGTCTTGGAGTGGTGAGCTTGACGTCTCGAATTCGAAAACTGCCGGGGGCAACTCTTTCCTCCTTTCATCAGTCTTTAACGTGGTGGATAAGAAGCCTGGCTAGTTTGAACTCCACAAGGTCCCGAGTTCAAAGTCCACCGCCAGAGTAACTGTTTTTTCTTTTCCCACTCGTCACAAGTGGCCGAAGTCTAACCCATATTACAGGAACTACCCTCGTGTAGCTCTCGCGGTCTATTGGTACTTCCTTAATTTTCTTTGTTTCTAATGTTCTTCTGACCGTCACTCCACAAGTGCAGCGGAAGGCACCAGGTGCAGCAGAAGCCTCAGGTCAAACCTCACAGAAACTAACACAGGAATCAACACTGTAAAAAACCACGCCCCCCTGCGCCCACCTGGACCGAAGGGCCCAACCCATCACAGTCCCCTCCAGAAGTGCGTGCTAACCAATGAACCCCCTCAAGGAAAAACGAATAGCCTATAGGCGTTTAGGCTCCAGCGTAAAAAAAGTAATTGAGAGAAAACCTAAGATTTATTGAATACAAAGACTTTTTTAGCTAGAGGTACCTAACAATCTCGTCTCTCTCTCTCTCTCGTCCTCAGAGCTCTCGGTCTCTCTTCCGTCCTTCTCTCCTTCTCTCGTCTCTCTCGTTCTCATATCTCTTCTCTCCTCCCTCATCTCTCTCAATCGTCCTCTCTCTCCTCCTCATCCATCTCTCTCTCTCTCTCTCTCTCTCTCATTACATGCTGGTCATAAGCTAAAAATCCATGGTAAATTGAGAAAGGATGTGTGGCCGTCTCAACCTGCGGTCAGTAGTGAGGATACCCCTACCGTGGACCTGCACCTGCAAGAGATTACACTCCAAAAAAAACTCGAGCCAGTCAACAAAGAGAGGAGATGGACTAGCCTGCGTGCCTGTGGAACCACTGAGGAGGAGGAGGAGGAGGTGAAGCAGGCAACGCGTAGGAGGAGGACAGACCGGTAGGCCAGACCGCAAATGGCACAGCAGTGAGGAGGGGTAGGAGGAGGAGGAGGACAAGGAGGAGGAGGTAGTCGTCTAGGCCCCCACAGTGAGGAGGAGCGAGGAGGACCTGAGGATAAACGGGAGTGAGCCGCCGGTGGACAACTAAACACCAACCCAGGAGGAGGACTCGGGTAGGCACAAGCCCTAGGCAACAGGAGGGGGAACTGAGTTTCTTCTGGACTACCAACTAATAATCCGCAGTAGAGAGGGGAGGAGGGGGCAGGAGTGGCAGGGCAGATGATAAAGAGGAGAGGAAGTAAAAGGCGAGAAGGAGTAAGAAGGAGGCAGGAGGAGGAGGACAGGGAGGCAGGAGGGAAGATGTAGGTCGTCAGAGGAGGAGTGAGGAGGACCGCCTGAGTGGTTCGATAGCTAAAATGAATCGCGGCAGTTCTGGCTTAGTTTAAACGATCTAGTATTGTTTTCATATCGGATCTAATCCCTTACTTCCTGTGACCACTTTTCCTCTGCCTAGTACTCCTCTTCTTACTGTCCTCTATCCTTCTCTTTATCGGTGTCTTTTTACTTCTTCTCTTATACTATGATAGAATATTATTCCCTTTTGAATACATCATAAACTTATTCAATTGCATTGATTAATGTTCTAAGAATCCTATATATCACACGCTTTTATATTAATATTTTATAGGATATTTCATTTCGTGCGGTTCAATCAGATATATTCGACCGTCATTCTAAGCCATGATAGTATGATACTTGTCGCGTTATATTATGTGTATCATGCTATGACAGATTTACAGTGATGTATATTAGTTAAAAATTGTTCAGTATTCATTCCCGATAGATGTCGCGCGTATCTTCTAGTGAGAATACTCTGTAGAAAGACAGAATAATGTGTCTGACGCGCGAATAGCGACTCAGCTGAGGTAAACATTTGACGTGTGAGATTATTTCGTTCTGTAAGTCCTACCATGTGAGATTGTTGACTCTCCTTCACGACGAAAGCAATGGCCTCCTCCTATCCCATATCCCGGTTGCCCAAGCGCTCCCTCTCCGTCTCCTCGCTTCCCTTGCCCCTGCCCCTCTCTTCCTGCATGGCATCCTTCGCCTTATTTTTCTCCTTCGCCAACTGCCTCCACACTCCCTTGCCTGTCTGTATCCTTAACCCACGTGCCTTTCCCCTTCCCTTTACCGCGCCCCGCGCTCTACCCTTCCCAGCCTCGATCCTCCCTATCCTTGCCCTTACCCTTGCCAATCTGCCACTAATCCGCTATCCCATGTCCTCTCACCCCCACTGCGCTGTTTCCCCAGCGCCCTACCCTTCCCACGCTGTCCCTTTTCCTCACCTTCCTCTCCCTTCCCACCAGGCCCCACTCCTCCGACGGTGTCATCGCCACCCCCACCCAGCTATATCCCCTTCACCCCGCCTCAGCCTCGCACTCTTCCCTTCCGCTTGCCACAGTCATGGTTGAGTGGAGATCGATTAAGTTCAAATCGGTAGCGGTAAAGATTATACCTGTGGTGGAAATGCATCGGACCGCTCTCAGAACTGTGTTACTGGACAGTCATACCACTCTTTTATCACGATTATGCAGTGCTTTATCAGGTCAATGTACTATTGAAATCAGCTAGTAGCTGCAGGAGGGCGGGGCGTGGGGGGGGGCGAATGAGGTCTAAAAAAAAACACCGTCCCCATAAGGCACCCTATCACGTGCCCCTTTGGGACGACGGCATACCCCTCTCATCGTGATGGGTCCTACTAAGTGAGGCTTAGCATGCATAATGTTACGATAGTATTTTTTTGTCCTATAATAAATGTAGTGCTAATCAAATCAGAATCTTCTTCCATCCTCTTCCTCTTCACTCATCTCTCCAGCTATCCGGTCCTTCCACTCCTCCTCCTCCTCTCCTCCTCCTGCCTCCTCCTCCATCCTCCCCCTCCTCCTCACTCCTTTCCAACCTCCTCCTTCTCCTCCTCCTCCTCCTCCTCCATCCCTCCTCCCTCCCCCCTTCCCTTTACCTTCCCTTCCCTGATCACAACTTTTTTTTCTACTACTTCAATGTCATTGGATTTAACTCGCTTCACACGTGACACCCAACTTCTAAAACTCTACTTCAAGCCAAACAACAGTATAGTACTGAATATTAGACTGATGTTGGTTTTTTTCTTTTGCTATCCGCTTTTCTTTTACCCTACTGAGTTCAGAGCAACGGTCGACATAACATCGCTTCCTCCATAGGTTTAACTTTCTCCTCCTGTATACTTATGAAACTTTCTTGCTTGTTTGAGTTTAAGTCATACTGTCTCTATTTGTTTATCTCTTCCTCTATCTTCGTTTGTTTGCTTAGCGTGTAATGTAAATTTAATTTGGTTGGATTAGTCCAGATCCGTAGTCTCTCTCCTACTCTCCTCATCATCTCTCTCTCTCCAATCTATAACTCTAACTTCTCTCTTCTCCCGCATCTCACGCTTCTCTCTGCGTCTCGTCCTCATCTCTCTCCTCTCTCTCTTGTTTGTTTTGCTTTATGTAGTAGATTTAAATTGGTATTGGTTATCAGTCCAGTCGTACTCTCTCCTCTCTCTCTCTCATCTCTCACTCTCTCTCCAATCATCTCTCAATTTCATCACTCTCTGCTTCCTCTCTATCCTCTCATCTCATCTAATTCTCTCTCACATCTTCGTCTCTCTCTACTCATCTCTATCAGCTACTCTAATTCTCCTCTCTCTCTTTTTGTTTGTTTGCCTGTGCATGTAAATCTACTAACTTGGATTACTCAGTCTAGTCTGTAACTCTCTCTTCTACCTCTCACTCTCTCTCGTCATCTCATCTCTCTATCCTCGATCATCGTCATCTATACTCTCAATCGCTTCGTCGTATCTCGTCTCTCTGGTCTCTGCTTCCAGTAAATCTCTCTTCGCTTGCCTATCTTCTCGTCCGTCATCATTCTCTCTCGGCTCAGGTTGTCTCTCGCTTGCTCTCTCTCTGCGTCTCTTCTCTCTTCTCTCTCTCCTCATCTCTCTCGTCATCCTCTCGTCTCTCTCTCTCCTCTACTCTCTCCTCTCTCATCTCTCTCTCTCTCTCTCTCTCTCTTTTGTTTGTTTTTGCCCTGGCATGTAAAATTTAAATGTTTAATCAGTACCAGTCCATATACTCTCCTCTCGCTCTCTCTCTCTCTCTCTCTCTCTCTCTCTCATTCTCCTCTCTCTCTCCTTCTCTCTCTCTCTCCTCTCTCTCTCTGTCTTCTGTCTCGCTCTCATCTTCTTCCCGTCCTTCTCCTCGCTCTCCTCTCTCCATCTCTCTCTCTCTCTTTTTGTTGTTGCCTGTGCATGTAAATTTAATTGGTTTAATCATTCATCATACTCTCTCCTCTCTCCTCTCTCTCTCTCGTCGTCTCTCTCTCTCTTCCTCTCTCTCTCATTCTCCTCTCTCTCCTCTCTCTTCTTCATCTCTCTCTCTCTTCTCTCTCTCTTAATTTTTCGTCTCTCTCTCTCTCTCTCTCAAATCTCTCTCTCCTCTCTCTCTCTCACCATCATCACCCAAGCTGCAAAAGTCCCAACAGCATACACTCGCCTTTCAGCTCACCCTTTAAAAGATTGACGACAACATTTACAATACATGAAGTGCATCTCGTTCACGTTTAATCTTTCCCTTATGTCCCTTCCCTTCACTTCCCCTCCCTTCCCTACCTTTCCCTTCTCCTTCCTCCCTCCCTCTCCTTCCTCCCTCCCTCTCTTGACCCTTCCTCCTCCCCTCCAGCCTTCCCTTCCTGCCCCTCTCTCTTCCTCCCTCTCCCTTCCCTCCCTTCCTTCTCCCTCTCCCTTCCCCTGCCTCTACTTACCCCAGTCCCTTCTCCCTTTCCCTTCCTTCATTCCCCCTGTGTCCTTCCCTTCTCCTCCTTTACTTACCCCTTTCCTTCTCCCTTCCCTTCTCTCTTCGCCCTTTCCTTCCCTTCCTCCCTACTTCTCCCTTCCCCCCTCACTACCCTCCCTATTCCCCACTCCCCTCTCCCTTCCCCATTCCTTCCTGCCTCCTTCCTTCCTTCCCTTCTCCCTTCCTCCACTCCCTCTCCCCTTCCCCTTCACTTCCTTCCTCCCTTCCTTCCCTTCCTCCCTTCTTCCCTCCCTCCCTACCCTTCTATTCCTCCCTCCCTACCTTCCCTCTCCTCCTTCCCCTCCTTCCTTCCTCCCTTCTTCCCTCCCTCCCTATTTCCCCCACTCGCTTCTCCCTCACTTCTCTTCTCCCTCCCTTCCTTCCCTTCCTCCCCTTCCTCTCTGCCTTCCCCTCCTTCCCTTTCTCCCTCGCCTTCCCCTTCCCTTCCTCCCTTCCTTCCCTTCCTCCCCCCCCCACCCCCCCCTTTCCCCCCCCCCCCCCCTTTCCCTGCTCCCTCCTATTTCCCCACTCGCTTCTCCCTTCTCACTTCTCTCCCTCCTTCCTTCTCCCTCTCCTTACCTCCCTACTTCCCCCTTTCCCCCTCTTCCCTCCCTTTCCCCCCCTCCCTCCCTCCGCCCTTGTACCTCCCTATCATAACACAAGCCTCACAGGAATAACAGTGTTTATCCCCTGCGGTGGGCCTTGTTCCAAATGGCTTATTATGCGCGTCCATCAATCATTGGCCCTCGTATCTTGCTTAGCGTTGTGCCAGTTTTGCGTTTATGATGGTTTTTACTTTGTCTTTTCTTCAAGTTCCCTCTTTTCTTCTTTTTTTTTAAATTTTTTCCTTCTTCTTCTTTTTCTTTTCTTCTTTTCCTTTCATTCTTTTCTATCATATTTTTTTTTTTTTTTGTTCTTCTTTTTTTTCTTTTTTCATTCAGGAACTACCTCGTGTAGGGTCTCCACGCCCCTCTTGTAGCTTCCTGATGTTTCTTATGTTCTTTTTTGTTTTCATTTTTTTTAATCTTTTTACTTCTGTGGTTTGTTTTGTTTGGGTAACTGGTTTGTTTGTCTATTGTTTGCTTCGGTGGTGATGTAATATTTGGCTTCGTGTATTTGATAAATGTTATTCTCTTTTCTTTTTAGACTATCTATCATATTTTCATTTTTATGCTACGTAGAGTAACATTAAGTCGCCAGGGACCACCTTTTTGTTTTGTTTTACAGACGTTTTGGTTGGCGTTAATAGTGTTACATTTCTACATCCATGATTTCAGGACAGTTAGAATGGACTACTGGAGAGTCCTGTGTCATTTGGTGTCCTTTCATCTGTGTCGTATTAGGGCTATAAGTGAAACAAATGAAAAAAATATCTACAAAGTCGGCTACCAGACGTAGAGCGCCATCGTGTTTATTTACTGATGTCGACCGCGTCCGTCGTCCGCCCGAAAAAAAAACCATAGTGGAAATTTGAAACCGTCTATACTTTGCAGTACAAAGCATAAACAACGCTGAAGCAGAGTAGATTACTACAGTCAGGATTATAAACTACTTGGTGTATTATCTTCAGTGGCACATAAATCAGTAGTGATGCTATAATCGTATATGTTTGGCGCTGGCGACATCACTGCAGTGGGCCGGACTTTACATGTTATCTACGGTACAACTTTTTTTCTCCGTTTTTTTTTTGATATCCGCACTTCAATTGTTCGAATTTTTGTTCGATGACACATCTTCTCTTTTTTCATATTCATTATCGTCATGCATTTTTTCATCAATTGAATACGTATCCTTCTCTCTCTCTCTCTCTCTCTCTTCTCTCTCTCTCTCCACTCCTCTCTCTCTTCTCTCTCCTCTCTCTCTCTTCTCCTCTTCCGTCCTCTCTCTCTCTCTCTCTTGCTCTCTCTCTCTCTCTCTCTCTCATCTCTCTCTCCCTCCTCTCTCGGGTCTCTCTCTCTCTTCTCTTCTCATCTCTCTCTTCTCTCTCGTGAGGTTCTCTCCTCTCTCCTCCTCTTCGTCATCCTCTCTCTCCTCCTCTCTCTCTCTCTCTCTTCTCTCTCTCTCTCTCTCTATCAAATTCAATAGCCCATGAATTCACGACGGCAATATGCCTAGTCCTAACATACATGTTTACAGGTTGTCTTTAAGGGGGAAAAAACCATTTACATTTTCTAATCCATTAAGGGGAGACTACACATGATTTCTACACTGGATCTATGGTTGAAAATTATGACGCTTAATTAAAGCCTTAATTTTTACACCTTTTTTATTCTACGTTTCCCCACCTTTTTTTGATATAAGTTCGGTATATATGATACTTGAAAACCGCACCACAGCGACAGTGAAACACCACAAAGCCTATCTAATTTTTGAATATAGATTATCAGATAGACTGGTCGAAGATGATCGTTGAACGTAATGTTTTTTTCACGCATTCTAAACCACGATGGTATTTTTGTGTTTTTTTTTGTTTTTTTGTTTTTTACATCACAAAGGAACTGGCCAAGGCACACCAAATTGGTAACACAAAGCCCGCTTGGTTGCCTTCCCCTATAAAGAGACAGGAAGAGATGAAAATTAAAAAGAGGGTGAGGCAATTTAGTTCGGGAGTTCTGTTCACGACTTCACAACTGGTTACTGATCCATAACCACACATGAGTTAAGGAAACCACGGTATTGCCTATCATTTACCTTCCTATGGACATCTTGGGTTTCAATGTGGATGCACTACCTGGCCTGTGACGACAATACAAAGGCGATTCTGGGATAATACTCTCTTTAAAGTATCAAAAAAAAACTAGAAGACAATTTATTAATGTACGTCGTTACATTATTAATCTCCCTTCACACATTTCATAATCGAACCACGATAGCGGCGGCATCAATTTAATTATTGACGCTATCGTGACATTTGGCCACGATAAACGCAGACCACGATAGCCTCATAACAATGTCACGCTGCTTGTATGTAGGTGTCATGACGGTCGTAAGATGGTCACGATGGAGTCATGATAGCTGTAAGACTAAGTCACGAATGAAAAATTAACGGTCATTTTGTCGTCACGATAGAGCTACGACAACCATGATAGGTGCCATGACGGTGCCATGAACGTATCACGATAGCGTCAAGAGCTAGCAACATGCCTCACACGTGGGTGGGTGTTGGTGATGGAGAAGTAAGTGTGGTGTGTGTGTGTGTGTGTGTGTGTTGTGTGTGTGTGTGTGTGTGTGTGTGTGTGGTGTGTGGTGTGTGTGTGTGTGTGTGTGTGTGTGTGTGTGTGTGTGTGTGTGTGTGTTGTGTGTGTGTGTGTGTGTGTGTGTGTGTGTGTGTGTGTGTGTGTGTGTGTGTGTGTGTGTGTGTGTGTGTGTGTGTGTGTGTGTGTGTGTGTGTGTGTGTGTGTGTGTGTGTGTGTGTGTGTGTGTGTGTGTGTGTGTGTGTGTGTGTGTGTGTGTGTGTGTGTGTGTGTGTGTGTGTGTGTGTGTGTGTGTGTGTGTGTGTGTGTGTGGTGTGTGTGTGTGTGTGTGTGTGTGTGGGTGTGTGTGGTGTGTGTGTGTGTGTGTGTGTGTGTGTGTGTGTGTGTGTGGTGTGTGTGTGTGGTGTGTGTGTGGTGTGTGTGTGTGTGTGTGTGTGTGTGTGTGTGTGTGTGTGGTGGTGTGTGTGTGGTGTGTGTGTGTGTGTGTGTGTGTGTGTGTGTGTGTGTGTGTGTGTGTGTGTGTGTGTGTGTGTGTGTGTGTGTGTGTGTGGTGTGTGTGTGTGTGTGTGTGTGTGTGTGTGTGTGTGTGTGTGTGTGTGTGTGTGTGTGTGTGTGGTGTGGTGTGTGTGTGTGTGGTGTGTGTGTGTGTGTGTGTGTGTGTGTGTGTGTGTGTGTGTGGTGTGTGTGTGTGTGTGTGTGTGTGTGTGTGTTGGGTGTGTGTGTGTGTGTGTGTGTGTGTGTGTGTGTGTGTGTGTGTGTGTGTGTGTGTGTGTGTGTGTGTGTGTGTGTGTGTGTGTGTGTGTGTGTGTGTGTAATCTGCTCACCCACTGCCATAACTCAAAGAAATTTCAAGTTCAAACGTGTCAACCAGAATTATCCGTCACACACATACATCCACACAACTAATTCTCACGCATAATGGTCCTCTATAAACAACCTATACGTCAGGAATCAAATCATATAACTTTTCACAACCTAGCAATCAACGCTGTACACAATATTTCCTTTTTACAAACACACGGATATGTCCTTCCAATTTTCCCCTTTAAACATCTGAGGCAACATATCCTATACCTTTAACAGCCCACACACCTACCTCCACACCTGTACCCACCTATCTACCTACCCACACACACACACACACACACACACATACATAAAATACAAAACTCCAAGCATTTTATGGGCGCAGGGAAACACGGTATATATCCTGCCACTGTTCAACTCCTTTCGTGCTTTATTCCATCATCTAGCGTCCCCCAACCTTGCTAAAACCTTCGCTATGCCATACACGGAGGCGGCTGGCGAGCTTCCAATACCGATTCACTGCAACTCCGGGAAAGAGGGGGAGGCACGAGTAAGACTGATAGGGTAGGAAGAGCCAGCCAGAAATGGGTTGGACGTGGCAAGTGTGTGTGAAAAGGAGAGCAAAGAAAACCGAGGGAGGGAGAGTTTAGAAGATAAAGTTGAGTTGTAGGAAAGGGGCTTACAAATGAGGGTAGATGTGAATGGAGGCTTAGACTGAGGAGGAGGAGGAGGAGGAGGAGGAGGAGGAGGAGGAGGAGGAGAAGAGATATCATCGAATAATCAAAATAAATGTTGTATGTGATACCGTCTGTCTTTCAGTGTCTGTCAATCTGTCGTTTCGTTGTTGTTTTAACTGTACACAGATATATCATGATACAGAGAGATGGGGGGGGGAGAGAGAGAGAGAGAGAGAGAGAGAGAGAGAGAGAGAGAGAGAGAGAGAGAGAGAGAGAGAGAGAGAGAGAGAGAGAGAGAGAGAGAGAGAGAGAGAGAGAGAGAGAGAGAAACCGAAAAACAGAGAGAGACAGAGAGAGACAGACAGAGAAAAACCCAGAGAAAGAGAGAAACAAAACAGAGAAACAGAGAAAACAGAGAAACAGAGAACAGAGAAACAGAGAGAAACAGAGAAAACAGTGCAACAGAGAAAACAGAGAAACAGAGAGAGAAACAGAGAAACAGAGAGAGAAACAGAGAGAAACAGACAAACAGAGAGAAACAGAGAAACATAAAAACAGAGAGAGAAACAGAGAAACAGAGAGCGAAACAGAGAAACAGAGAGAGAAACAGAGAATCAGATAAAACAGAGAGATAAACAGAAACACAGAAAAAAAACAGAGCAACGGAGAAACAGAGAGAAACAGAAAAGGAGAGAGAGGGGGCGT